>ONZH01026270.1:0-15829 GCA_900303285.1 Rhinella marina | reverse complement strand
TATGAACACTACGTATCTAAAATTATTTTGCAGAGAACGCACAGTACAGGTGCCAATGAAAAGGCCTATTTTTTTATATTTCTAGGTACACAGCCGTGTACTAACAGTTCAGACGGTGGGTATTAACACCACGTATATACAATTATTTTGCAAGAGAACGCAAAGTACAGGTGCCAATGAAAAGGCTTTTTTTTTTATATTTCTAGGTACACAGCCGTGTACTAACAGATCAGACGGTGTGTATGAACACTACGTATATAAAATTATTTTGCAAGAGAACGCACAGTACAGGTGCAATGAAAAGGCCTATTTTTTTATATTTCTAGGTACACAGCCGTGTACTAACAGATCAGACGGTGTGTATTAACACTACGTATATACAATTATTTTGCAAGAGAACGCAAGTACAGGTGCCAATGAAAAGACTTTTTTTTTTTTATATTTCTAGGTACACAGCCGTGTACTAACAGATCAGACGGTGGTGTATGAACACTACGTATATACAATTATTTGCAAGAGAACGCAAAGTACAGGTGCCAATGAAAAGGCTTTTTTTTTTAATATTTCTAGGTACACAGCCGTGTACTAACAGATCAGACGGTGTGTATGAACACTACGTATATAAAATTATTTTGCAAGAGAACGCACAGTACAGGTGCCAATGAAAAGGCCTATTTTTTTTATATTTCTAGGTACACAGCCGTGTACTAACAGATCAGACGGTGTGTATTAACACTACGTATATACAATTATTTTGCAAGAGAACGCAAAGTACAGGTGCCAATGAAAAGGCCTATTTTTTATATTTCTAGGTACACAGCCGTGTACTAACAGTTCAGATGGTGGGTATTAACACCACGTATATACAATTATTTTGCAACAGAACGCAAAGTACAGGTGCCAATGAAAAGGCTTTTTTTTTATATTTCTAGGTACACAGCCGTGTACTAACAGATCAGACGGTGTGTATGAACACTACGTATATAAAATTATTTTGCAAGAGAACGCACAGTACAGGTGCCAATGAAAAGGCCTATTTTTTTATATTTCTAGGTACACAGCCGTGTACTAACAGATCAGACGGTGGGTATTAACACCACGTATATAAAATTATTTTGCAAGAGAACGCACAGTACAGGTGCCAATGAAAAGGCCTATTTTTTTATATTTCTAGGTACACAGCCGTGTACTAACAGATCAGACGGTGTGTATGAACACTACGTATCTAAAATTATTTTGCAAGAGAACGCACAGTACAGGTGCCAATGAAAAGGCCTATTTTTTTATATTTCTAGGTACACAGCCGTTTACTAACAGTTCAGACGGTGGGTATTAACACCACGTATATACAATTATTTTGCAAGAGAACGCAAAGTACAGGTGCCAATGAAAAGGCTTTTTTTTTATATTTCTAGGTACACAGCCGTGTACTAACAGATCAGACGGTGTGTATGAACACTACGTATATAAAATTATTTGCAAGAGAACGCACAGTACAGGTGCCAATGAAAAGGCTTTTTTTTTTATATTTCTAGGTACACAGCCGTGTACTAACAGATCAGACGGTGTGTATGAACACTACGTATATAAAATTATTTTGCAAGAGAACGCACAGTACAGGTGCCAATGAAAAGGCCTATTTTTTTATATTTCTAGGTACACAGCCGTGTACTAACAGATCAGACGGTGGGTATTAACACCACGTATATAAAATTATTTTGCAAGAGAACGCACAGTACAGGTGCCAATTAAAAGGCCTATTTTTTTTATATTTCTAGGTACACAGCCGTGTACTAACAGATCAGACGGTGGGTATTAACACCACGTATATAAAATTATTTTGCAAGAGAACGCACAGTACAGGTGCCAAAGAAAAGGCCTTTTTTTTTTATTTCTAGGTACATAGCCGTGTACTAACAGATCAGACGGTGTGTATTAACACCACGTATATACAATTATTTTGCAAGAGAACGCAAAGTACAGGTGCCAATGAAAAGGCCTTTTTTTTTTTTATATTTCTAGGTACACAGCCGTGTACTAACAGATCAGACGGTGTGTATGAACACTACGTATATAAAATTATTTTGCAAGAGAACGCACAGTACAGGTGCCAATGAAAAGGCCTATTTTTTTTATATTTCTAGGTACACAGCCGTGTACTAACAGTTCAGACGGTGGGTATTAACACCACGTATATACAATTATTTTGCAAGAGAACGCAAAGTACAGGTGCCAATGAAAAGGCTTTTTTTTTTTTTAATACTTCTAGGTACACAGCCGTGTACTAACAGATCAGACGGTGTGTATGAACACTACGTATATAAAATTATTTTGCAAGAGAACGCACAGTACAGGTGCCAATGAAAAGGCCTATTTTTTTATATTTCTAGGTACACAGCCGTGTACTAACAGATCAGACGGTGGGTATTAACACCACGTATATAAAATTATTTTGCAAGAGAACGCACAGTACAGGTGCCAATGAAAAGGCCTATTTTTTTCATATTTCTAGGTACACAGCCGTGTACTAACAGATCAGACGGTGGGTATTAACACCACGTATATAAAATTATTTTGCAAGAGAACGCACAGTACAGGTGCCAATTAAAAGGCCTATTTTTTTTATATTTCTAGGTACACAGCCGTGTACTAACAGATCAGACGGTGGGTATTAACACCACGTATATAAAATTATTTTGCAAGAGAACGCACAGTACAGGTGCCAAAGAAAAGGCCTTTTTTTTTTATTTCTAGGTACACAGCCGTGTACTAACAGGTCAGACGGTGGGTATTTACACCTGGTATACAAAAAGGGTATTGCAGGCACACAGAACCCAGAACACTAGAGCCAAATAAACTGTATTTAAAAAAAAAAAAAATTCACAGCCGTATACTGCCAGATCAGATGGTGCATATACACACTAGGTATATAACAGGGTTTTGCAGCCAAAAAGAACGCAGAACAAGTAGTGCCAAATATAGTTTTGTATGTAGCAGAGCACCTAATACACCACTAATGCCTCTCTCTGTCCCTACTCCAGCAGCTATCCCTGAATACAGCAGCCGTTCTCTGCAGAGTGTATATTGTAGTAAAGCTATCACTGTACTGCACTATAGTAGCCCTGATAAGGGCTTTTAATCACGCTCCTGCCTGTCCAACAGCTAAAACCTATCTGTCCCTTCTCCAGCCTCTGTCCCTGACTAAGTTCACGCAGCATATGCGAACGAGCAGGAAGAGCTGAGTTTTTAATATTCGAGGTCACATGGTTTTTCCAGCCAATCCATGTAGACGCCGTTTTCGCGCTGCCAGCCTGCTCCGCGGGCCTGTCATACCCCCCCTGCATGTTGATTGGTGGAAAAAGAGCGCCAGGGAAGGTGGGAGGGGAAACGAATTCTAAGTGCGCCATCGCCGTTATACTCGATTGAAATCGAGTATGCCGAATAGCGTAGTATTCGATCGAATACCGGCTCGATCGAACACTACTCGCTCATCTCTAGTTATTTCCAAGAACCTGTTTCCTTTATGAGATATACAGGTTTCAGTTTTCCAGTCTATATCTGGGTAGTTGAAATCCCCCATAATAATGACCTCATTTTGATTTGCCACCTCGTCTATTTCGTTTATAAGTAGATTTTCTATGGGCTCTGGTATACTAGGGGGTTTATAATAAACTCCTATTAGTATTTTATTATTGTTTTTGGCTCCATTTATTTCTACCCACATTGACTCCACATGTTCATGTCCCTCACTTATATCTTCCCGCAGTGTGGGCTTTAGACAGGACTTTACATAAAGGCAGACGCCTCCCCCTCTCCGGTTTTGACGATCCTTTCTAAACAGACTGTAACCCTGTACGTTAACTGCCCAGTCATAGCTATCATCCAGCCATGTCTCAGTTATTCCCACTATGTCATAGTCCTCCTCACACATCACTAATTCCAGTTCACCAATTTTATTATTCGTATAAATAACAGCCAAATGAAGTATCTTGCAATCGTGCGTTTATTTTGCAGCAATGATAGTGCAAACGTTTTTGGCCCATCCAGGCCTTCGTCAGGCACTATGCCGCAGTAAGGAAAACTGGGAAAGAAGTACGGGCGCTGTAGGGTCTATGCCGCTTCAAGGAAGGCGCCATAGCGGCATAGACCCTACAGCGCCTGTACTTCTTTCCCAGTTTTCCTTACTGCGGCATAGTGCCTGACGAAGGCCTGGATGGGCCGAAAACGTTTGCACTATCATTGCTGCAAAATAAATGCACGATTGCAAGATACTTCATTTGGCTGTTATTTATACGAATATTCATAAGGGGTGGGAACCCGATGACAGCCCCCTTTTCTAAAGAAAGCGGGTTGCCACAAAACGATATTCAACACCAATTTTATTAGTCAGGCTTCTGGCATTAGTGTACATACACTTAAGAGGTCTATGTATATTTTTTACCCCCCTTTTTAAATTACTATTACCCGTGAAGTGAATATCCAGGGTTTTTGGGTTACTTTCGTTGATGTTTTGCCCAATATTCTCCCTACATTCCTCACTAATCCCAACCCCCACTAACCCCCCACTCTCCCCTCCTATGACCCACTCTCTATCTACACTATCTACCCCCTTATTAGTATTACCCCCACCCTCCCCCCAGATCCTAGTTTAAAAGCTCCTCCAGCCGTCTAACCATTTTTTCCCCCAGGGCAGTTGCACCCTCCCCATTAAGGTGCAGCCTGTCCCTACTGTAGAGTCTGTAGCCGACAGAGAAGTCGGCCCAGTTCTCCATGAACCCAAACCCTTCCTTCCTGCACCAGCCTCTGAGCCACTTATTTAACTCCCTAATCTCCCTGTCATGTCAAATCAAACCACGTGTTGCCAGTTTCAAAGATCTGTCTCCGCTCACTGTCATGGAGAGGTCCGTGTGTCTCGGTACGTCTGTGACAATAGCATTCTCTGTGTAAGTGTTTATACATAGATAGCTGTTAGTCACTGATAGTTGTATATGGAGGAGGTGTTATCAGTGATTAATAGTATACTCTGTGTAAGTTTATATACAGTCTGTCAGTCACTGATAACTGTACACAGGGAAGTGTTATCAGTGATTGATAGCATTCTCAGTGTAAGTGTGTATATAATATATATATATATATATATATATATATATATATATATATATAACTCAGTCATTGTTAGCTGTACACAGGGGAAGAATTATCAGTGATTGATAGTATTCTCTGTGTAACTGTGTATACAGAGATAACTGTCAGTCACTGATAGCTATACACAGAGGCGGTTTTATCAGTGATTGATAGCCTTCTCTGTATGTGTATATCTGTGTAAGAAATCTTTTCCCACAAAACTACCATATTTTTCATTTTATAACATGGTATATATTTCATTTTTAAATACGGTATATTTCAATCTGCTCAGGTCTTCCTGCTCTATAACATGGTGCCTGTAGATTGCACTGCACTTTCATAAAGACAGGCTCCCTTTAAAAGAACAGAAAGAAAGGCCTCAGAATTTGTTAAAAAATAAAAGTAGTAGAACATTGTTTTTTTTTTCCCTTTAAAGAGGGTGTCCAATCCCAAAAACAAAAAATGAGAGCTGAGAAAAAGGGGGTGGGGAAGAGGGCGGGTCAGGAGGCCAGTCTCATTTTTTATTTTCTGTGCCAGTTTTTGGCTTGGAAAATTACTTAAATGTACGCCAGCAAGGGAAGGATGTTATTATGTTGCATGGCCTCCTGGAGGAAGTGCCAAAGTTATGTAGAGGCCTGCGCCTCAACATAACTTTGACACTAAGACTGGCATCTAGTCTCCAGACTTAATAACTGTTCCCCAAAAATGTTTTAATGCACTTCTAACACCCCTCACAATGCATATATATATATGCCCCCAATACCTGTTTTTCATGTCTGTGCTTTCCTTTCCCCTGTCTGGGCTTCAGAGTGTCTTGGCAGGACTGTTTACATTCAGTGTTTCCTGTTTTATTCACTCACTAGCTTTATACCTACAGTAAACAAGCCTGGTTGCTATGCAGAGTGATGAGTCACAGGCTGGCCCCACCCCCACACTTTCAGTCTACTACACCTCTACATGAATACTGCTAATGTATTTCTAAATCACATCACTGACTGTCCACAGGCTCTTCCCTCCAATAAATAGCTTGAATCAGCAAGCACATCCAAACACATCTGTATATAATTCTATCATTTGTGATTCTGTCTAGTGAGCCTGTAACATAGCAAGTCATGTACAGTACAATTGATGTATAATACTGTCTGCAGAGTCATGTATCTAAAGGTATGTTCACATCTGCAAGCAGAAATCTGTCACTAGATAATGCTGTAAACCACTAGACCCCATTGACTATAATGGAATCCAAATTTGGAAAATGGAATCTAGCTGGCCAGAAATGCCAACTTTCAGCTGGACGAAAAGTCATACAGGCAGGACTTTTTCACCAGCCAAAAGCCAGCATTGATACTGAAAACCAGGCGACCGCCATCAGTTCCTATTACAGTCAATGAGATTAGCTTGTTCATGGCATTATCCAGCTATGCCAGATACAGTGAAATCCACCATGCTGTTTGTCTGCAGCCTGCTGGATTTCTGAACGCACATGTGAAATTAGTGTATGGATCCATTCACAGGGTGTTTTTTTGAGAAATGTTGGCTTTTTTTTTTAAATAAAACCTGATATTTTCAGTAAGGAGACAAACATATTTTATTTAGTCACTATTTTTCAATTGTTTCTGTTGGGTTTCAAACCCATATATGGAGCCAGAGCAGGGACTCCTAAGCCATATATGGAGACACAGTTTGCAAGCAGTGAAATGAGCTGTCAGTTGATATGCTTCTTTCACTGCAGAGGCCCTGACACTGGCCCAGTACTATCATACTGAGCATGCATTGGGAATGCAAGTCTCTCCCGCCGCCAAAATCTTCCCAGCAGCAGTCGATAGTGAGGTCAGTGATGATTTTCTGTCGACTGCAGCAGCTGGAAGACATATAACCAGAAGAACAGAAATCCTGTGAAGTGGAGTCATGTGACCAGAGTCTGGAACGCGAAAGCAGCAGTGCAGAGGAGGGTCAGCATCCAATGTGTTTCTTCTACAGGGCCATATAATAGGGTTGGCCTTAATTGTTTGCCTTTATAATACAGTATTTTTACCAATAATTGTCCCTTAAACTTTAATGTCTGGAATATATTTGACATGACAGGAGAAAAATATCTCAGTTTATCAAACAGTTTCACAATATATATGCACTATTTTCTTTGAACGTTTATTTTCTCAGAATAGAAATTCCTTATTTATTTGTAAAACAGATTCAAACATATTTCATTTTTCTCAGTTTTACCACGCTGCAACCTGTTATAACATTTCTATGATAGGAGAAAAAGTCACTGTTGCACATAACATATTTTCTAAATTAAGACACAGATGAAAATTGCGAAGTCACATTGTGCCAAGAAAAGAAAAAAAATTAACTTTTTCCAGAAGGTACCATGGAGGGAAGGGCTGTTTTTAGTGGGAGAGGGGGGTATGCTACAGAGGTCTCTTACATTGGCTAGAATTGAGCTACAACCACAATGTTGGCCTTGCTTAATGCTAAATAGTAGCAACATATAAATCATCTCTTGTTAAAAAAATAAGGGGGGAGGAGGGGCGTCCATAAACCCTCAAATTATTCAATAATGTGGCTACAAAAATATCATATTAGCAAAAGAACTCTCACCCAGGCACACAGACCCATCTGTAGACATGACCGGGGGTAGAGAAACCACAGTGGCCAGAACTCACCTCGACACGTGTTTCGCTTCCTCTGTTCGTCAGGAGACTAGACATGAGATGAGATGATTTATATGTTGCTACTATTTAGGAGTATGATTACATTCAACTCCATTGGATATAGGGGAATGTAGCTCCTTCCGCAGTCCATATTTGACATGTTTGACATATTTTTTTGATGTTTTGTACCATGTTTAATGATTTTAATCATGTATTTTTGATTAGTCATTCAATAAATTGAGGATATGTTTATTATACACCTTGGGCATTATGTCTTTGTGCTCCTTTGTGAGCAATTTATATAGGTTTGAGACCCTAAAAGTTGAAGTCCGATAGTGGGACAAAAATAAAAAATGAAAAAGAGTCCTTTCTAAGGATGAGCAAACTGGTTCTACCGTTTCGGCATTCGGTCTGAGAGATAGAGCGCCTATTATACGTGTGCTTTCTCAACAATATGTATGCATTGTCTAAGTGGTACTCTTTCTCATTATGGAGAGCCCATGGTACGCCATGTAAGCAGTATTGCAGGCCAGATGATACACCTACTATTCCAAGTAAATGTGCGCAGCATTGTAGGCCAGGCAATGTGCCTGGTACACCGAGTACGTGTGTGCAGTATTGTAGACCAGGCGATGCCCCTTTGGGTTTCTGGGAAAGATATTTAAATTAGCTTTCCTAAATCTAATGCTGGCAGATGTTAGATATGATATTTTGCACATTCAGTATCTCACAAAAGTGATTACACCCTTCAGATTTTTGTGAATATTTTATTATATATTTTCATGGGACAACACTGAAGATATGACACTTTGATACAATGTAAAGTAGTCAGTGTACAGCTTGTATAACAGTGTAAATTTTGTGTGCCCTCAAAATAACTCAACACAGTCATTAATGTCTAAACTGCTGGCAACAAAAGTGAGTACACCCCTAAGCGAAAATGGCCAAATTTTGCCTAAATTGGCTAGAAGGATCATCGTCTGGTTTACAATACTGTGCACAAGTACTTGGCTTATCATGGGTTCTCCATAATGAAAAAGAATACCCCTTAGACAATGCATATACAGTGCTGGCCAAAAGTATTGGCACCCCATCAATTCTGTCAGATAATACTCAATTTTTTCCAGAAAATGATTGCAATCACAAATGCTTTGGTAATAATATCTTCATTTAATTTGTCTTCAATGGAAAACCACAAAAAGAATTGTCAAAAAGCCAAATTGGATATAATTCCACACCAAACATAAAAAAGGGCGTGGACAAAAGTATTGGCACCCTTTGAAAAATCATGTGATGCTTCTCTAATTTGTGTAATTAACAGCACCTGTTACCTGTGGCACATAACAGGTGGTGGCAATAACTAAATCACACTTGCAGCTAGTTGAAATGGATTAAAGTTGACTCAACCTCTGTCCTGTGTCCTTGTGTGTACCACATTGAGCATGGAGAAAAGAAAGAAGACCAAAGAACTGTCTGAGGACTTGAGAAGCAAAATTGTGAGGAAGCATGAGCAATCTCAAGGCTACAAGTCCATCTCCAAAGACCTGAATGTTCCTGTGTCTACCGTGCGCAGTGTCATCAAGAACTTTAAATCCCATGGCACTGTGGCTAACCTCCCTAGATGTGGACGGAAAAGAAAAATTGACGAGAGATTTCAACGAAAGATTGTGCGGATGGTGGCTAAAGAACCTCGACTAACATCCAAACAAGTTCTAGCTGCCCTGCAGTCCGAGGGTACAACAGTGTCAACCCGTACTATCCGTCGGCGTCTGAATGAAAAGGGACTCTATGGTAGGATACCCAGGAAGACCCCACTTCTGACCCAGAGACATAAAAAAGCCAGGCTGGAGTTTGCCAAAACCTACCTGAAAAATCCAAAACTTTTTGGAAGAATGTTCTCTGGTCAGATGAAACAAAAGTAGAGCTTTTTGGGAAAAGGCATCAACATAGAGTTTACAGGAAAAAAAAGAGGCCTTCAAAGAAAAGAACACGGTCCCTACAGTCAAACATGGCGGAGGTTCCCTGATGTTTTGGGGTTGCTTTGCTGCCTCTGGCACTGGACTGCTTGACCGTGTGCATGGCATTATGAAGTCTGAAGACTACCAACAAATTTTGCAGCATAATGTAGGGCCCAGTGTGAGAAAGCTGGGTCTCCCTCAGAGGTCATGGGTCTTCCAGCAGGACAATGACCCAAAACACACTTCAAAAAGCACTAGAAAATGGTTTGAGAGAAAGCACTGGAGACTTCTAAAGTGGTCAGCAATGAGTCCAGACCTGAATCCCATAGAACACCTGTGGATAGATCTCAAAATGGCAGTTTGGAGAAGGCACCCTTCAAATCTCAGGGACCTAGAGCAATTTGCCAAAGAAGAATGGTCTAAAATTCCAGCAGAGCATTGTAAGAAACTCATTGATGGTTACCGGAAGCGGTTGTTCGCAGTTATTTTGTCTAAAGGTTGTGCTACCAAGTATTAGGCTGAGGGTGCCAATACATTTGTCCGGCCCATTTTTGGAGTTTTGTGTAAAATGATCAATGATTTGACTTTTTTTTCATTCTCTTTTGTGTTTTTTCATTGCAATCAAAATAAATGAAGATATTATTACCAAAACATTTGTGATTGCAATCATTTTCTGGAAGAAATTGAGTATTATCTGACAGAATTGCAGGGGTGCCAATACTTTTGGCCAGCACTGTATATTGTCGAGAAACATGCGCACAGCATGAGGACGCTCTGTGCGTGCCAGTTCACAGTACAGACGGTGGCAGGAGGAAGCAGAGCGGCGGCGTCCAGGAACAGGAGAGGTAAGTGGCTTTTTTATTTTATAACACATGAGGCTGCTGGGGGCTAATATAATGTGGCTGGGGGCTGGTGAGTGGCAATAGGGGCTTGTAAGAGGCTGCTGGGGGCTTGTAAGAGACAATGGGGGCTGATTTAAGGATGATGGGGGCTGATGAGAGGCATATGGGGGCTGATGAGAGGCATGGGACTCTTATCTGAGGTCTGATTGGGGGTCTTTCACATTGGTGTTTGATCTGAGGTATAACACATGAGGCTGCTGGGGCTAATATAATGTGGCTGGGGGCTAGTGAGTGGCAATGGGGCTTGTAAGAGGCTGCTGGGGCTGGTGAGAGGCAATGGGGGTTGATGAGAGGCAATGGGGGCTGATGAGAGACATATGGGGGCTGATGAGAGGCATGGGGCTCTTATCTGAGGTCTGATTGGGGGTCATTTACATTGGGGTCTGAGCTGAGGCCTGATTGGGGGTCTGATCTGAGGTCTTATTGGAGGACTTATTAACTTTGGGGGTCTTATTGGGGCTGTCAGCTTAGGTCTGATTAACATTGAGGGTCTGATTGGTGGTCTGACCAGAGGTTTAATGAAATATATTTTTTTCTTATTGTCTCTTCTAAAACCTAGGTGCGTCTTATGGGCTGGTGCGTCTTATAGGGTGAAAAATACGGTACATATTAGGTATTGCCGAGTCCATAACGACTGGCTCTATAAAAAATATCACATGATCCACACTGTCAGGTGAACATCGTAAAAATAAACAAAAACTTTGCCAAAACAGCAATTTTTTAGTCACCTCACAAAAAGTGTAATACCAAGCAATTAAAAAGTCAGATGTACCCCAACCAAATAGTGCCAATGAAAACATCATCTTATCCTGCAAAAAATATGCCCCCATATAGGACAATCGCCAGAACAATAAAAATAAATATGGCTTTAATAAAAAGGTGATGCAAAAACAAGATTTTTTTTTCTTTACAAAAATGGTTTGTGTAAAAGTGGTAAAACATTAAAAAAAAACTATATAAAATTGGTTTCTTTGTAATCGTACTGTCCAGCAGAATAAAGATAACATCTCATTTTTCCTACACAGTGTATGCTGTAAAAACAAAACCCAAGGAATGGCAGAATTACTGCATTTCTTTATCCTGCCTTCCAAAAAGCTAAATAAAAAGTTATAAAATAAAATTGTATGTGCCCCAAAATAGAACCAATAATAATGGCAACTCAGCCAGCAAAAAATAAATCCTAACACAACTCTCTTGAGAGAGAAGCATATGTTTGTCAGAAAATGGCTGTACTGGTACCCCAGAGACTGTTCAATACCAATATAGTGCCTTTAAACCAATCCATCAAAATATGCGCTGCAAAGGCCATGTTGTACTCCTTCCCTTCCACTGTCTTTCCACTGTATCCTTACAGCAGTTTGCATCCACATATGGGGTGTTGCCTTATTCAGGAAAAATGGGTAGCAAAGTATTTGGTGTTTTTCTCCTGATAACCCTTGTGAGAATGACATTATATTAGAAGAAATGATTTTTTTTTTTCATTTTCACAGTGTTTTTAAATTCTGTAAAATGCCTGTGGGGTCAAAGTACTCAGTACACCCCTTATTAAATTCCTTGAGGGGTGTAGTTTCCCAAAAAATGTTTTGTTGGATTCCACTGAAGGCATACCTCAGGGTCTCTTAAAATACAACATGGCACCCAAAAACCATTTCAGCAAAATCTACCCTCCAAAAACCATATATCCTTCCCTTGTGACTCCTGCCATGTGCCCATAGAGCAGGTTATGAACACAGTGTGTTTCTCAAAACTGCAGGATCATGGTAAGAAATTTTAAGGTTTGTTTTGCTGTTAACCCTTGCTGTGCTACAAGAGATTTTGCAGGATTAACATAGAAAATCTGCAAAAGAAAAAAAAAACACATTTTGAAATTTCAGTTACATTTTCTTTTAATTTTTGTGGAAAACCTCAAGGGTTAACAACTTTTGTAACATCAGTTTTGCATAACTTGAGAGCTGTAGTTTCTAAAAGGGGGTCATTTATAGGTGGTTCTATTAAGTAAGCCCATAAAAATCACTTTATAAGTGAGCTGGTGCTTAAAAAATGGTTTGGAAAATTTTCTTGAAAATGTAGAAAGGACATTTACAAAATGATGTCATTATAAAGTTGAGTGGGGAATGTTGTTTGATAGCTATTTTATGAGGTATTCCTATCTGGCTTAAAAGTAGAGAAATTCAAAAATACAGCATTGTGATTTTTCTTCAAATGTTCAGTAAATTTAGATTTTTTTTATAAATAAAGGACAAAAGTATTGACCCAGGTTTACTGTAAACATGAAGTACAATGTTTCACAAGAAAACAGAATTAATTAGATAAGTAAAACCATTCCAAAGTTATTACCACATAAAATTGCACGTCAGATTTGAAAATAGGCCTGAACAGGAAGGTGAAAATTTGCCTTGGGTAGAAGGGGTTAAAGACCAAGAGTGCAGCTCAAGATCAACCCTGAATCAGAATAGGCTGAAGTGAGATGACCTGGAGAGGGACAAGCAAGCAACATGAAGGGAGAGAAAGATACTTCAGACCTTCCTCCTGTCCCTGTATGGGTTAAGAAATTAACCCTTCATGTTATCCCCTTCTTATCAATCAGAGAGCATACATGCTCTATGATTGTTTCACATGAGCGGAGTCTTTTTAGCTCATATGACGGTGTGTTTTTAGCTGTTGCTGCAGTCAATGTTGATCAAGGCAGCTATGTTGCTTTACAGAAAAAAAGTGCGTCAGTAACGACCCATACTATAAACTTAATACATTATCTGTAGTTCACAGTAAACACATTAGCAATCTAATATATAAAGCTGAGTGTATGTATGTATGTATGTATGTGTGTATGTCCGCTAAGGCTAAGGAATCTGCATCGTCGCAGCTACAATCACAAAATTTGGCACACAGGTATATCAGGTGTCCAGGAAAGTTTTAGAAAGGGTGTCAGCTCTCCAGGACTGGATATTCCCAAAAAATGCATTAGCCAATAGAAGCCTGGCCACATGACTTATCTTATCTGCCAATAGAAGCTTGCAGGCCGTTAGTGTCCACACACACACAGTTTCACACCAGGTTTCCATAACAACACAGCCAGTTCACTGCTGTAGGTCTGCTTTAAAGGGGCAAAGCGCTGTGGATGACACTGTTAAAGGGGTATTCCGGTTACCATAAATATAACTTATTTTTTAGACTAACTCATCATCAATCATTACCTAATATAATGTAAATTTTACATATTTACCGTTCAGTAGTAATAAAAGATGTTTTCTTCTGCTACCGACTGTGTTTCCTCATAAATTACTGTGGCATTGACCTGTAATTCAGGCCGCCCTCAAAAGAAGGACTTAAAAGCCCACCCCCACATCACACTAAGCCACAACCCCAACCCGGTCAGATCACGCCCCCTCCCACTCCCTGCAGCTCATGCTTAGACTGCACAGAACTGCTGTCTGAGAGTGAGCTATTCAAAAGGATATCCCTGTGTCCATCCAGGGCCTCCGACGGACGGAGGACAGGGAGTCTGAAAGCCGGACTGTCCGGCCTAAAACCGGACCTCTGACCACTCTCTGGTCAGGCTGCTGTTAGGGTGGCCAGACGTCTGGTTTTCTGGCTCCCTGATGTTCACCCTTTCAGTAGCTTACGCTCAGACAGCAGTGTTGTTCTGTCTGAGTGGAGCTGCAGCAACTGACTGAAGCTTCTCTCACCCCCAGTCAGTCACTAGAGCCCACAGACATGGCTCCCTGTGGCTGACAGCACCGGACTGTCCCTAGCTTACCTTCAGGTCAGGAACTACTTCTTCTCTTCTGTGTCTTCACGGAGCCAGGGTGTGTGGCTTCATGTTTAGGGGTGTGGCTTCACAGGGACCGGGGGCGTTACTTCAGTTTGGTGGCATGGCCAGTGAGGTCCAGCTTTCTGGGGTGAAGACAGGGGCTACCCTAGCTGCTGTGGAGGTCACTGTTAAAGGGGCGGGCACTGTGGAGGTCACTGTTAAAGGAGGGGGGTACTGTGAAGGCCAGTATTAAAGGGGCAGCAGGGTACTGTGAGATCACTGTTAAGGGAGTGGGAGTGAGAGCCACACTATCGGTGCAGGGTCTGCGCTCAACCGCATAGGTAGGTTTAGCGTAGGACCTGCCTGAACTGAACCGTGGTGCTGGGTAGGTGGACACAGATGTGTTTTGATCAAAATATATTGGATAAGAGTCTCAGATATTATCATAACAGTGAGGGCTTAGTCCATATGTTATGTTTGCATCTATTGATATAGTGCATTATTTTCTGTGACTTTATAAATGGAGCCTTGTACATTTTACTATCATATCATGCAGGATGTTTTTTCATCTTTTTTCCGTGACTTTTCCCATTACCACAACCCCACAATAACACCGTCTGTCCTTTTCATCCTGTCTGTGCTCCATTTCTACAGAGATTCATCTAAAGTTATGACCTGTATTCAGGTTCATAATCCCTGACAAATATTGCAGAGAGGAGGATGAGTCAGCTCTTTAGCTCAGTGCTGTGGAGTAACTTGTCCTCCTCGTACTAATAGGATGGCAGCCATTTTATTTCTAACCACATTATAACTAATGTGTCACGGTGAGCCAGCGATGTGCCTCATCCTTACTGCCCTGCCGGTCTCCCGTGTCTAGCTCTGAACAGGATTGAGGCAGGTGTCCTCGTTTCCCTAGCAACCCAGGTGAGGGGAGGACCTGGCAACGCATGCCTCACAAGAGCGGCCAGCTTCCTCCATCCGCTGGACAACAAGCAGCAGGGGAGCTGAGCGCCGACGCCCATGAGTCAATGCTCATGTATATTGAAGTTTCTGATTTGGGTCACGTGATGCTAGCCACGTCATGTGACCCATCTGCTGGGCCTATTTAAACAGGCAGTATGCTGGCCACAGGTTGCCTGTGATTGGTCTTATTTCCAAGAACCTGCTATACTGAACTGCTGTGACCTTGTGCTTTGACTTTTGGCTTGTGAATTTGACTCCATCCTCGTCTCATCCTTTGTACTTCGTTACCTCTCGGTTTTGACCTCGGCTTGTGTATTTGACTCTGCTTTGTTTGATCCTCTGGTGTTTGACGTGACTTCGCAGTTTGACCTTGGCTCGGCGACCTTCGTATTTTGTGTGAGTTCTGTCTTTGTTTATTGTTTTCTCTCATTGTTTCCCCTCCCTGTACGCCCCTGCACGTATCTAGGTTAGGGAACG
>ONZH01026269.1:0-125448 GCA_900303285.1 Rhinella marina | reverse complement strand
TTTGTCCCTTTACCTTTGTGAAAGTGAAAAATGTGGGTGTATAGCAACTTTTTTGACAAAAAATTGCAATTTTTCATTTTCACTTCCGCGTGAATCCTAATTCTGAGAAAAACCATTGAGCTCAAAGTGCTCACCACACACCTTGAAAGATTCCTTAAGGGGTGCTCTTTCCAAAATGGGGTCACTTTTGGGGGGTTTCCACTGTAGGGCCAGGTCAGAGGGTCTTCATGTGCGACATAGCTCCCAATTATTATTCCAGCTAATTTTGCTCTCCAAAAGCCATATGGTGCTCCTTCCACTGTGAAGCCTGCTGTGCGCCAGTACATTGGGCTACGAGCAAATGGGGTGTTGCCGTATTCGGGGGGAAATGATGATCAAAATGTGGGGTGCATTTTGTCACTTTACCCTTTGTGAAAGTGAAAAATGTGGGTGTATAGCAACTTTTTTTGACAAAAAATTACAATTTTTCATTTTCACTTCCGCGTGAATCCTAATTCTGGGAAAAACCATTGAGCTCAAAGTGCTCACCACACACCTTGAAAGATTCCTTAAGGGGTGCTCTTTCCAAAATGGGGTCACTTTTGGGGGGTTTCAACTGTAGGGCCAGGTCAGAGGGTCTTCATGTGCGACATAGCTCCCAATTATTATTCCAGCTAATTTTGCTTTCCAAAAGCCATATGGTGCTCCTTCCACTGTGAAGCCTGCTGTGCGCCAGAACATTGGGCTACGAGCACATATGGGGTGTTTCTGTAAACTACAGAATTGGGGTAATAGATTTTGTGGGTTTTTTTGTTGTTAACCCTTGATGTGTTTCATGGAAATTGGATTAAAACTTAAAATCTGCTAAAAAAAATGGAATTTTGAAATTTCATTCAAATTTTCCATCAATTTGCATGGAACACATAAAGGGTTAACAAAGTTAGTAAAATCAGTTTTGAATAGTTTGAGGGGTGTAGTTTCTAAAATGGGGTAATTTATGGGGCGTTTCCACTATATAAGCCCCACAAAGTAACCTTATATCTGAACTGGTCATTAAAAAAATGGGTTTTGGAAATCTTCTCAAAAATTTAAGATTTGAGTCAAATCTTAGAAGCCTTATAACGTCCTAAAAAAGTAAAATGACATTTACAAAATGATGCCAACATAAAGTAGACATATGGGGAATGTAAAATAATAACTATTTTAGGAGGTATTACTGTGTATTTTGAAATGAGAAAAATTGTAATTTGGAAATTTGCAAATTTTTCCAAATTTTTGGTAAATTTGGGATTTTTTCATAAATAAGGGTGAAATATATTGACTCAAATTTATGACTGTCATAAAGTACAATGTGTCACGACAAAACAATCTCAGAATGGCCTGGATAAGTAAAAGCGTTCTAAAGTTATTACCACATATAGTGACACATGTCAGATTTGCAAAAAACGGCCTGGAATTTGAGGTGAAAAGTGGCCCGGTACTGAAAGGGTTAATAAAATCATATTATAAACCTTCCTTTGAAGTGTAGCTGTAGTTCAGTTAAGAGTTTCTCTTTAAAGAGTATCCGAACCTTGCTCTTATCAGCAAAACAGACATGAAGCTAGGGAGTGTAGCTCTGCGGCGTTCCCCTGCTCCCTCATCAGCAGGTACTGTCTCACCCTGCCCAGGACCACGGCCTCTTCCCCCTTGCAGTAATTGAATGCCCACGCCCACGGCCTCGTCCTCTACCCTTAGCCCTGGGGTTCAACATTTTCTGTATATAAGTGTATTATATATAAAAAAAAAAATGGGCCTGCTGTACTGAAACCCACAAACTTGTTCAATCTGAACAAGTTAATATATAGGTGGATAAGTTAGAGCAAAATTACGTATGTTATTACGTATCGTGCAGTATGGAGCAATTACACTGAAACTATTAGATTAGGCAGACTTGGTCTGCTTAAGTGCAACCCAGACAAATGTCGCACAGAGATTTTTGTAATGTAGCTGTATCAGCGAGAGCAAAAGACCTTTTTTAATTACGTGACGTACAGAATGTGTCACCTGGACAGAAAATACGGATTGTGCTTTGTATATAGGTGGATAAGTTAGAGCAAAATTACGTATTTTATTACGTACCGTGCAGTATGGAACAATTACACTAAAACTATTAGATTAGGCAGACTTGGTCTGCTTAAGTGCAACCCAGACAAATGTCGCACAGAGATTTTTGTAATGTAGCTGTATCAGTGAAAGCAAAAGACCTTTTTTAATTACGTGATGTACAGTATGGGTAATCTGGACAGAAAATACGGATTGTGATTTGTGGTGAATGGAGAGCTGAACTGTGACACACAGAATGGTTCCACACTGCTGTATGAAATGGATTTGTATCACTGAGATAAAACAACAAAAAAACTATTTTTTTTTTGTTTTGTTTTTTTTAACGTGACGTGCAGAATATATCAGAGAGCAAACTCAGCCCCTGCTGACTGTGGCTATTTTGACTGCAACCAAGAAAAATGTCGCACTCAGATTTTTCTAATGTAGCTGTATCAGTGAGAGCAAAAGACCTTTTTTAATTACGTGACGTACAGTATAGGTCACCCGGACAGAAAATACGGATTGTGGTTTGTGGTGAATGGAGAGCTGAACTGTGACACACAGAATGGTTCCACACTGCTGTATGAAATGGATTTGTATCACTGAGATAAAACAACAAAAAAACTATTTTTTTTTTGTTTTGTTTTTTTTAACGTGACGTGCAGAATATATCAGAGAGCAAACTCAGCCCCTGCTGACTGTGGCTATTTTGACTGCAACCAAGAAAAATGTCGCACTCAGATTTTTCTAATGTAGCTGTATCAGTGAGAGCAAAAGACCTTTTTTAATTATGTGACGTACAGTATAGGTCACCTGGACAGAAAATACGGATTGTGATCTTTGGTGAATGGACAGCTGAACTGTGACACACAGAATGGTTCCACACAGCTGTATGAAATGGATTTGTATCACTGAGATAAAAAAAAAAACAAACTGTTATATATGGCGATAGCTGCACTACTAGTGCCAGGCAGCCCAGCCAGGAGACAAAAAAAGTGTCTTGTAGCCCTTAGAAGGGCTGTTGGGTTCTTTTGAGATCACTCCTGCCTAACAGAGAACGAAATCCAGGCCCTAACAATCTCCCTGAAACGCAGCAGATCTGTCCCTAACGACATCCAGGCAGCGACTGAGCCGAGCACCGCGGGCAGTCACTAGTATATTCCATGGTCACCTGATCTGGCCAGCCAACCCCTTCTATCGACATGTAAGGGCCCCACGTGATGCTGGGTGTACCGTACAGTCTCCTGGCTTGTGATTGGCTGAGTTTATAGGCGCCAAAAATTCAAAATGCGGGAGATGCCATTTCCTCGAGCATGGCGAAATACTCGTCTGAGCAGCGAGCACTTACGAGTACCCTAATAGTCGAACGAGCACCAAGCTTGGACGAGCATGCTCGTTCATCTCTAATGATGACTCGTCATTGAGATGGTCAATGGACACCATATGCTTTATGCAATTTTATATTAACACTTCCTCTGCTAGTCAGGGAAATGTCAGCTCTAGTAAGCAGAGGACCAGGAAAGCAGGGCAGGCCAGACAGGTGCTGGTAATGGGAGACTCAATTATTAGGGGAACATATAGGGTGATCTGTCACAAAGACCAGGATCGACGAATGCTGTGTTGTCTTCCTGGCGCTCGAGTTCAACACATCGAGGATCGGGTTGACAGATTACTGGGTGGGGCTGGAGAAGATCCAGTAGTCATGGTCCATATTGGAACCAATGACAAAGTTAGAGGTAGGTGCCCTTAGGGATTTAGGGCATAAGCTTAGAGCAAGGACCTCAAAAGTAGTGTTTTCCGAAATACTACCTGTACCACGAGCCACACAAGAAAGGCAGCGAGAGATTAGGGAGGTAAACAAGTAGCTCAAGAACTGGTGTAGGGAGGAGGGGTTTAGGTTCCTGGAGAACTGGGCCGTCAGCTACAGGTTCTATCATAGGGATAGGCTGCACCTAAATGGGGAAGGGGCAGCTGTTTGGGGGGAAAAGATGACTAAAAGGTTGGAGGAGTATTTAAGCTAGGGACTGGGGGGAGGGAAATTACATAAGAGGGGAAGATAGTGCAGATAGAGACCTGGGACGAGGTAATGGAACTGGGGGAGGAATGGAAGAAGGGACTAGAACAGTTCAGAAGGAAAGGTGTAGGGTGAAAAATATACATAAACCTCTTAATTGTATGTACACTAATGCCAGAAGCCTGACTAATAAAACTGGTGAACTGGAATTAGTGATGTGTGAGGAGGACTACGACATAGTGGGAATAACTGAGACATGGCTGGATGATAGCTATGACTGGGCAGTTAGCATACAGGGTTACAGTCTGTTTAGAAAGGGTCGCCAAATCCGGAGAGGGGGAGGGGTCTGCCTTTATGTAAAGTCTTGTCTAATGCCCACACTCCGGGAAGATATAAGTGAGGGACATGAACATGTGGAGTCACTGTGGGTAGAAATGCATGCAGGCAAAAACAATAAAATACTAATAGAAGTTTATTATAAACCACCTAAAATATCAGAGTTCACAGAAAATCTACTTCTAAACGAAATAGACGAGGTGGCAAATCATAATGAGGTTGTTATTATGGGGGATTTTAACTACCCAGATATAGACTGGGAAACTGAAACCTGTACATCTCATAAAGGAAACAGGTTCTTGGCAATAACCAAAGACAATTACCTTTCCCAAATGGTTCAGGACCCGACTAGAGGGACGGCCATACTGGACTTAGTATTAATCAATAGATCTGACAGAACAACACATGTGCAGGTTGGGGGACACCTGGGAAATAGTGACGGTAAAGCAAAAACCTTCCAATTGTCATTCAAAAGAGTGTTTCTTCAGGGAGGAACAAAAATACCAAACTTCAAAAAAGCTAAATTTAGTAGTGTTGATCGGGTGCTCGGGTAGAACACTTTGTGATGCTCGAGTGCTCTACAAAGCACCCAAGCACAATGGAAGTCAATGAGAGAACCAGAGCATTAAACCAGGCACCCCCTGCTCTGAAGAGGGGAGGGTGTCTGGTTCACAGGAAAAGGTCAGAAATTGATGGAAACACCACTGAAATAGTTTGGGAACAGCATGGGGAGGATGCCTGGATGTATCTTGGACTCCCAGGTTGCTGCTGGGAATGATGTTGTCCGAGTATTACGCCACTTTTACAGACTGACAAAACCGAACATAAAATCAATTTTAGGAGATGTAGTGCAGGTAATGTCAGTGTCACTAGCAGCGAAAAAATTACACTAAATGTCACAAATATTTTGGATGCACAAAAGTTATACAACAGACATAGCGCAGGTAATGTCGCTGTCACCAACAGCAGAAAAAATTACACTGAATGTCACAGGTATTTAGGATTAGTAAATGTTATACAGCAGACGTAGCGCAGATAATGTCGCTGTCACCAACAGCAGAAAAAATTACACTGAATATCACAGGTATTTAGGATATTCAAACGTTATACAGCAGATGTAGTGCAGGTAATGTCGTTGTCACCAACAGCAGAAAAAAATTACACTGAATGTCACAGGTATTTAAGATGGTCATACATTATACAGCAGATGTACCGCAGGTTGTGTTATTGTCAGCGGTGGCCAAAGAATTGTGCGCAAATTTAGCACTATCAGTATATATATATTGCAGCCAGATAAAACAATAGTCCTTAAAAGGACTTTTGGGTCTTTGAAAGATTAAACTTAACCCTGCCTAACAAATTCTTATCCCTACACTATCTGTCCCTCCTTGCTGCAGCTCTCCCTGACTAAGACTGAGCCGAACCACGTGTCATCGGGTGCTTTATAGCACCCGATGGCACGTTCCGGCCAGCCAATCACTGTAATGCCAGTAGCCAACATGGTTACGATATTACGGTGAACGCCAGTACTTCCCCACATGCTTATTAAGAAATGTGTGGGGAGGAGACTCAAGCATGGTGGTCGAGCACACGCGGTGTTCGGTCGAACAAATATAATGGTTGGGCGAGCATGCTTGCCCAACACTAAAATTTAGACAACTAAGAGAGGCCATAGGCCTAACTAACTGGGACAAAGTCCTCAAAAATAAAAATACAGCCATAAAATGGGAGATTTTTAAAAGCATCCTAATATCTAATTGTGAGAGGTACGTTCCTTATGGGAATAAAAGGTTAAGGAACAAGAAAAAAACAATGTGGATAAATAGAACTGTAAAGAAAGCATTTAAATCACTAAAACAGGAGGGGAGCGAAGAAGCATTGAAAAACTATAAGGAAAAAATAAAATATGTAAAAGACAAATAAAAGCAGCCACACTAGAGACAGAGAGATTAATTGCCAAAGAGAGTAAAACTAACCCTAAAATGTTCTTCAATTATATAAATAGTAGAAAGTATAAACCTGAAGGTGTTGGCCCCTTACAGAGTTATGAGGGGGGAGTTGCAGAGAGCGATGAGGAGAAAGCAAAGCTACTAAATATTTTTTTTTCTCCACTGTATTCACTGAGGAAAATAAACTGTCAGATGAAATGCAGAATATAAAAGTAAATTCCCCATAAAAAGTGCCCTGTCTGACCCAGAAAGAAGTACAGCAGCGTCTTAAAAAGATTAAAATGGACAAATCGCCAGGACCGTATGGCATACACCCCCCCCCCGTATACTAAGAAAATTAAGTTATGTCATAGTCAGTCCCCTATTTCTAATATTTAAGGACTCTATACTGACAGGGAGTGTTCCACAGCATTGGCGCATAGCAAATGTGTTACCAATATTCAAAAAGGGTCCAAAAACAGAGCCCAGAAACTATAGGCCGGTAAGTTTAACATCTGTTGTGGGTAAACTGTTTGAAGGTTTTCTAAGAGATACTACGTATCTTGGAGTACCTCTATGAAAATAAGAAAATAATGCCATATCAGCATGGCTTCATGAGGGATTGGTCATGACAAACTAATTAAATCAGTTTCTATGAGGAGGTATCAATGGATGTCGTTTATCTGGACTTCTCCAAAGCATTTGACACTGTACCACATAAAAGCTTAGTATATAAAATCAGAATGCTTGGACTGGGAGAAAATGTCTGTATGTGGGTAAGTAACTGGCTCAGTGATAGAAAACAGAGGGTTTAATGGTACACACTCAGATTGGGTCACTGTCACTAGTGGGGTACCACATGAGTCGGTGTTGGGCCCTATTCTCTTCAATACATTTATTAATGATCTTGTAGAAGACTTGCACAGTAAAATATCAATTTATGCAGATGGAGGCTTGGGCAGAGAAGTGGCAGATGAGGTTTAACACTGACAAATGTAAAGTTATGCATAGAGATGAGTTAATCTATTTGCCGCTTCGTAGATTTGATAAGAATCTTAGTTTTTTTCTACACCGAAGCGAATCTGAATATTTTCAGATTCGCTTCGGAAGATTCTTCTTAAATCTTTGTACGCTAACACTACGTACGCATAATATAATTTGAATACTAATGCTACGCATCTAATAATTTGTACACTAATGTGTAGGTATTCACTTAAGTAGAGTACTTTTGCTGTATGTTTGTCATTTTTGTGTGCCTATACAATAATAAACTAAAGCTTCGTACACACTTTGTACACTCATGCGTATGTATTTGCGGCAATGTTCGCAGAACACAAATTTTTTTTTAAAGCAACTTGAACCGAATCGAATCTTATTCGAGGCAAATCTTTTTAAAAAATTTGCCTTTGCAAATCTTGGAAGATTCGCTCATATCTAGTTATGTACATAGGAATAAAGGCATAATAAAAGTCACCAGTACATACTAAATGGTAAAACATTGGGTAATACTGACATGGAAAAGGACCTAGGAATTTTAGTGAACAGCAAACTAAGCTGTAGAAACCAGTGTCAGACAGCTGCTGCCAAGGCCAATAAGATAATGAGTTGCATCAAAAGAGGCATAGATGCCCGTGATGAGAACATAGTCCTGCCACTTTACAAATCACTAGTCAGACCACACATGGAGTACTGTGTACAGTTCTGGGCTCCTGTGAACAAGGCAGACATAGCAGAGCTGGAGAGGGTTCAGAGGAGGGCAACTAAAGTAATAACTGGAATGGGTGGACTACAGTACCCAGAAAGATTATCAAAATTAGGGTTATTCACTTTAGAAAAAAGACGACTGAGGGAGATCTGATAACTATGTATAAATATATCAAGGGTCAGTACAGAGATCTCTCCCATCATCTATTTATCCCCAGCACTGTGACGAGAGAACATCCTCTGCATCTGGAGGAAAGAAGGTTTGTACTCAAACATAGAAGAGGATTCTTTATGGTAAGAGCAGTAAGACTATGGAACGCTCTGTCTGAAGAGTTGGTGATGGTAAGTTCACTAAAAGAGTTCATAGAAATAATTGGAGTGCAGCTGTGCATGCATGGTGCACTCTTGTTCACTTTGTGGGCTCCGTTCTAGAGATAGCTGCTGGTCCTAGAGGTGGGACCTGAGGGGAGACAACCCCTTTAAAAAAATTACCACCATAAAAACTGAAGCAACAAACCTTGTAAAATTTGTGTCGGTTTTAAAACTTTTGGCCACAACTGTACCTAATTATGAGAAGCACAGCACATATATGGTTCTGTGTTTTCAAATCTTGCAAAAAATAAAAATCTAGA
Organism: Rhinella marina; assembly: GCA_900303285.1. NCBI lineage: Eukaryota > Metazoa > Chordata > Amphibia > Anura > Bufonidae > Rhinella > Rhinella marina. The sequence goes on along the minus strand of ONZH01026269.1, from coordinate 116,773 downwards.
GAAAGAAAACATACAGTCCTATGTCCTATTGCCATACTAAAGACTTGATAAGCTCTCAAAAACATCTTGATCTGCATATGCAACTCATATTAAAAGACTGGGGGTCTTTTTGCAAAGCTATAAATACATTATTTTAATGTGTTCTGGACACACAGGCATTGCTAAAAGTTACAATGCAAATGTTGAGCAGACATTGGATTTTTATTTGTGCTAATCACTATGTGTTAATTAAAGCATGCTGAAAATTCATTATCCAAATAAAAGGATTTGCTTTCTTAATTTAATAGCAAATACAATATAGCAAATACAAAGCAAAGGAAGGGAAAATGGTTGATAAACACTTGATCCAACATAGTTTTGGAGAAAACTAGGAAAAAGAAAGCAGTACTCGAATTAAATTCATTATGTTCTTCACTGTGGCCTCCTAATTATTTATACCATTGCTGTAGCAACAGTGATTGCTCATTCAGGTTACAAAGAGTCTACATTTTTAATCCAAATATTTCATGTGTAATTAACAAGATAGATCTTTAGTTGCAATGTCTCAATTACTATACTAGAACCAGAAATGACATTTTGAAAAAACAAATCTACAAAAATTGACTTCCTGACCTTTTATGGGGCTATTTTACAGTGGGGTGCCCTAAAGTGATTCAAGGGTCAAACAGGGCTGTCCAAACAGGTTAGGTACATGCATTCCTTTACAGTGATATAAAAAGACACATTTAGGACATGTCTTGTTTTCTCTCCATGCCTCCTAAATCAGATTGAAGAAAGCTCTTGGTTGTGGTATGGCCACAAAGTCAGGTTTCTGCATGCAGTTTTGAAAGCCAAAATCAGGAGTGGATCTTAAAAGGAGTGAAATTATAAAGGAAACATATGATGTTTCCTCTTTTTCTTAATTCACTCCCGTTTCGGCTTTAAAAACTGCATGCAGAAACCTGACTGTGTCAATGCACCCTAACTGTTTTACCTATTTAAACCACAATAATGCTTTATGTATTTTAGTTAGTGTTTCATATGATACAGATCTGTGATAGGGTGGTGTCCAGTGTTGGACTGGGGTGCCTGGTGTCCACCTGTAAAATTCATTCTATTGGCCCACTGTACAGCTACATACATCTACATACATACACATAGTGGCAGGTAGCAATAATAAACTAAAGATGACTGATTGAGTGGGTCTATGCAAAAACTTTGAGAAGGTGGGTCTCTGGGGAAAGAGTATACAGACTGACCTGCTTTTGTACCTAGAAGTAATCTTAGCCACTTTATGCACCTATAATAATAATACTAATAATAAATTGGGTAGTATTTAATATTGTAGTCCATTTTTATGGATATAGACTGGTTGAGATACAGTAGGCCCCCCGGGGGATTCACCTGTTCCCCTTTGATCCAGTCTATGCCTAGTGGTGTCTATCACAAATTTTTGTAGCAGTTTTTGATGCAGTGCTTTGAGCCAAAGCCAGAAGTGAATCCAGAAGGGCGGAGACATTTAGGTCATTCCTTTTTATGTCTCATTCCGTTCGAATCCCTTTCTGGCTTTGGTTAAAAAAAAAAATGCATCAAAAATCTCTATGTGACACTACCCTTGCAGTGGTTTTCAATTTGACCATGGATACCACCTTATCAAAATACAATAGCATGTGTGATCATTTTAGGTTGTGAAAAACAATGATCATGTGCATATACCCACTGAAATGAATGTGTCAGTGTTCAGTCGAGATGCTATCTGTTGTAAAGACTGCATCTGGATGGAAATATTGCTCCAGTGAAATAAGCTTTAGAGTCTTGTGACACCAACGCAGAATTGATGGTGGAAGGGAGGTATACTTCTCCATGATCCCTCTCCTATGTGAAGTAGCAGGTGAAAGCCTCTCACTTGTGAGGTAATTAATGAAGCAGCACAGAGGATGGGGATATAACAGCCAGGAGGTCATTTGGTCTCTCTCTGCCTAGGGACACAGAATGTCTGCCTGTGTGTGTGAGCCAAACATGAGTAAAAGGTTGCTGAAAGTCTTGTTTTTGTGAACTGACAGGGAGAAGCCCTCCAGCAGGTAGGCAGGGATCCCGAGCATAACCCCTCACAGGTAGGGATCAGCAAACTTCTGTTTTCAAGTTCGGCATACAAGGTTCTGGATATCTAAGAATTTCATTATGGATTCCGCTACCATGGACTATAAGTTATGGTCTGGAGTAGCGAAATCCATAACAAAATTCTTAGATATCCCGAACCTTGTATGCCGAACTTGAAAACAGAAGTTCGCGCAACACTACTCACAGATCTACAGAGTGTTTCTGTTCAGTATATCTATTTCAAAAGGAAAAAGGTTTTGATATATTTAGGTATAGGTGCCAACAGTCCCCAATTTGATGGGACTGTCCTTGATTTTCAGAGACAGTCCTGGCAAATTTGTGCTTTCCTTGGCTGAAAATGGGTGGGGCTGATGTAAACAACGCCAACAAATGGGTGTTTCCATGCAGAGTTGGGGCATTCCCAGGGGTAGGGCTTATATATATGCCCCTATTTTACTAACTGAAACATTGGTAAGTATGTCTGTAGGATGTCTGGAAGCAGGTGCATATGTCCAATGGAGGCAGACCAAACAGCTGCTATGGGGTTTACGGAGGAAGGGGGCCTGTCCCTTATTTACACAAGAAAGACCTGTGATGTTGTCATCATCACTTGATCAAGGCAGGAATACAGAGCTCTGCAATAGAGAGCTGGACCTCCTATAAGATATTGCAATGTGAGAGGGAGGAGGTTCTGTGCTGTGCCTGGAGGAAAGGTTAGTGGTGTCTTGGAATAGCCCATACCATCCTAGAAATACTGGAAATTGTGGTTCTGTCCTACTTTAATCATGCAATGTTCACCGGTGCCCTACTATAACAGTCTGGACATGCTGGGAGTTGAAATTCTCGTCTCTTTTACCCCTCTATATATTGATGTCTAATTTTCAGCAATAACCTGGTCATGATGAGACTTGCAGTTCTCTTGTCACTATAATGATGTTCTTCAGCATCTGAGATGTGTATTAGACTTTGTTGACATCTGCGCTAGTGACTTTCGCCATTCCACCTTGTCATAGGAGAGGGCAAAATAGGTTCTGCAGCAGCTGAGGTGCATATTGTTATATTCTGCAGCAGCTGTAATGTGTATTATGAAGTTCTTCAGCAGCTGACATGTTTAATATGAGGTTCTGCAGCAGTTGAGGTGTGTATTATAGTACCCTCAAGGTACTATTATCATACTGGTGTTTTGTTATACAGCAGAGGGGTCTTTGGGCCCACAGGCCCAGATGCGGCTGCTAGCTTATAGGTCCCATAGCTACAGCACTCGCATTAGAGACACTGCAGACTTTGGGAAAACTTTTCATGGCCATCTGGGACGAATAGAGAAGAAAATTTTAAAAAAAGGTGAATGATTCCAGTAGATAAACATAAGCTGCCAGTAAATTAAATCCTTTATTATTCTGTGTCTGCACTTTATAAAATATTTTAACATTAGCAAGTAAGGTAGTTTTTTACTGATTCTACAAAGGAGGAGACATTTACCTAATCTGCCTAGGACACCAAGCTGCCTTGTCCCAGCCCTGTACATCGGCCAGCACGTGTCGCTCTGTGACCTGACTGGCCGGTCTGGACCTGACCTAATCCAGCAGCATCACCAGTTCAGACTCCAGTCTATCGCTGTGAAGATCTGCCCCAGGCCCTGATTGCATTCTGCCATGGTGACAGCCAACTACAGAGGAACACACAGTCAGCAATGGCGAGGTTGGGGGTGAAACAGCAGCACAACAGTTCATGGAGGAGGGCCCAATATAGATTCTTGCAATGGGGCCCAATGATTTCTATGTATGCCCCTGTCTGGAAGTTTATAAACTTTCCATTTTGACGTTAATGGGGTAATTTATCAAACTGATCGAAAGTAGAACTGGCTTAGTTGCCCAGCTCCTTTGTAAAATGAAAGGTGGAATCTGATTGGTTGCTATGAGCAACTAAGCCAGTTCTACTTTACACCAGTTTGATAAATCTCCCCCTAGGTTCTTATAATAAAAATTTATAGCGCAGTGTTTTTCAAGAAAATGGGACACATTTGCTATAGTGTATAGTACAAAATGCTGTAAAAATGCTGTTTTAGACTGTCTTATTTTTTTCAGTCTCATTTTCTAATGGAAATGTGTCTGTTTTGGAGGCATTTGAGCCTCAGTCGCCTATTTTTATTTTAGACTAATTCAGAAGTTATCTAACGTTTGCGCATAATTTCAGACCTATTTATTTAAGTGCACCTTATTTTGTGCCTGATTTAGTCATAAAAACAGTCTTATTTGTACTCCACTTCAGGACTGGCATACTTTTCTGCTTCTGTTGTGAGTTGAGATTTTGCCTACTTTCATGGAGATGTTTCAGCTCACTTGCACTGCACTTTCATGTGCATTCTAATTAGACCAGCCTTAGTAATAATTATCACCAAAGAACCACTAGAGGTCAGACTACTACCAATACGCCTAGTCTAATTTATGAAGTTCTTCTTGATAAATAGTCTGCCAAGGAAAGACAGGTGAAGAAAATACGCCTGTCTAATTGAGAGTCCCAACAGCTCCATAATATATACTTGGCTGCCAATCCACAGCTGCATTACATGAATATCTACAGTATCAGCAGATCCCCATCATTTTGGGCAGCAGGGTAGCCCGGTGCCTTGCAGCTGTGCAGTCTGTAGAGCATACGATTTTCAAAACAACATTCAGGCTTTGATTGATAAACAAAAATCCAAAAGGAGTTTATTTTAAATGTTTCTTCTTTCCAACATAGAACAATTAAGGCTCTTTCACACAAGCGGATGCCGTGCGTGGAATCCACTGCGTGAAAGAGTGCCAAGCCCCATTCAGGAGAGCAGAGACAGGGATCATTAACATGATTGATAATGCTCTGTGCCTCTCTGTGACCTTTTTACTACAAAATCAAAGTGAGATAAAGTTGTCACTGTGATTTTGTAGTAAAAAGGTCACAGAGAGGGTACAGAGCATTATCAATCATGTTAATGCTCTGTGTCTCTGGTTTCCTGAACGGGGCTTGGCACTCTTTCACACAGCGGATTCCATGCACGGCATCCACTTGTATGAAAGAGCCCTTATATGGCAAAAAGTCCATTATTTGTACAACATAAGCATTAACCTTCAGGCTGTTGCAAACTGAGGAGGACGGAAGCCGCTGCCTGCACCCATGCGAGCGCAGGGGAGCCAAGTGGTACAGTGCTCGTTTCGAGCACGTTCGCTCATCTCTACTCATCAGCCATTTCAGACCCCCAGGGGCGTCTACTCATCAGCCATTTCAGACCCCCAGGGGGGTCACTAGGGCTTTTTATCTGGGGCCAGGGCCCCGAATCAATCTACCACTGCCCCGAACCTCGGGACTGGTGGAGACAGCTGCAGTGCAACCCGATCCTCTAAGGGGGCCCCTGCTTCAGTCGGGACTCCAGAGTGGGGAATTTCCCAGGTTAGGAGTCCCTGCTTTGACTCCATATATGGCTATGTCCATATATGGAGTTAGCCTTTGACTCCATATATGGCTATGTCCATATATGGAGTTAGTGTTATGAACGGTGAAAGGGGTATTCCCACTATGCTTGGGAACACCCTGTATATTTATAAGTCTAGTTTAGACTCTAATTTTAAAATACTCATGTGGGGATTTGAACTCACAACTTTCTACATTACAGGCAAGTACCTTAACCACTGGGCTATGGAGCTCAGTGTTAAGCAAATGATGAAAAACCTCATAGAAGTTCTCTTGTATAATGCAAGAGAACCTCTTAGGAGGTTTTTCAATATCAGAGAAACCTCTATGAGGTTTTTCACCATTGACTTAACACTGAGCTCAATAGCCCAGTGGTTAAGGTACTTGCCTGTGATGTAGTAGGTTGTGAGTTCAAATCCCCACAGGAAATTTTGAAAATAAAGGCTGAATAAAGCTTAAGTACACAGCCTGTCATTTTGGGGTGTGTTTATTACTTTTTATTCAATTTTCTTGGGAGATAAAGTGTTCTGTTACACCATATAGGCGAACTTTTTTTCAATATTTTAAAAGTATGGGTGTTTTTGCATGCCTATAATGCCATTTTGTTCTTTTTTTGTGTGGAGAATGGGGTGATTTTACGTTTTTTTTTATATTTTCAAAACTTTTTTTTAATTTTTTTACTTTTTAAGTCCCCTAAGTGGACCACAACTTACAATCATCAGATGTAAATTGCTCCATTAGTCTGTATTGAAATCATTATATCACAGTTCACTGCTGCCACCTAGTGGCCTGAACTGGGATATACTAACAATGAACCTGGAAGCCTGGTACAGGCTGAGGCTTATTTACAGAACAGGGTGTTTTCACCAATCTTCGCTGGTGGAAAGCGCGCCTGAAGAGAAATCCCGCATCAGGACGTAGTATGCGCACGATGACCTGACGCTGCATATGGGGGTTGAGTGGGCTCATATGGGGGCTGATGGGGGCTGAGTGGGCTGATTTGAGGTCTGATGGGGGCTGAGTGGGCTGATTTAAGGTCTGATGGGGGCTGAGTTGGCTGATCTGAGGTCTGATGGGGGCTGAGTGGGCTGATCTGAGGTCTGATGGGGGCTGATTTAAGGTCTGATGGGGGCTGAGTGGGCTGATTTAAGGTCTGATGGGGGCTGAGTGGGCTGATCTGAGGTCTGATGGGGGCTGAGTGGGCTGATTTAAGGTCTGATGGGGGCTGAGTGGGCTGATCTGAGGTCTGATGGGGGCTGAGTGGGCTGATCTGAGGTCTGATGGGGGCTGAGTGGGCTGATCTGAGGTCTGATGGGGTCGGAAAAGGTGATCTGAGGTCTGATGAAAAATATTTTTTTCTTATTTTGCTACTCTAAAATCTGTGGTGTGTCTTATAAAGTGAAAAATACAGTAACTGTGTTGTTAGCGCATTATTACAAAATTTTTGGCCCCACTTTTGATTTTGCCCAGAGCCACATTTTGTCTAAAACCGTCCCCGGCTGGGGGGGTGACTGTGGGGGTTTTTATGCCGGGGGGTGTGACTGAGGGCCATATTCATTGGGGCTTGGGCCCCTGATCTTTTGAGACCCTAGCAACGCCTCTGCAGACCCCCATCAGACTAAAACAAAAAACTCTGCTTACCTCTCCTGCGCCGCAGCTCCTCTTCATCTCCGGCAAGTCGTGCTCCTCTGTCTTCTCCGGCCGATGCAGCACTGTCATCTGACTACGTGCAGCATCAGGTCATAGTGCGCACACTACATCCTGACGCTGTACGGGGTCAGGACAGTGCAGCGCCGGCAGGAGAAGACGAGGGAGCGCCGGCCCCAGCAAGAATACCAGGGAGGGTAATTATCTTCTCCACTCCTGGCATCTAATATATATTAGTGAGAGCTTCCATAATTGAAGCGCTCACTAGTATTCACTTTATAAGACGCACGGCCATTTTCCCCCTACTTTTGGAATTATCTGGAATATCTGGAATTTTTCTCCATGCTCCCGAAAGACAAAAGCATTGCCTTGTGCAACAGCAAAATAAGACATGGGCAGGAAAACACAAATGTATGCACCACACCTGTATTGAACTACATAAAGCGGCATCACCCCATCCCATGGGCAAATAGAGGTGACAGCCAGCCACCACAGCAGGAGTTCACTTCTTCTCTCATTCCCCCTTTTGCCAGCCAGGCTGCATTCATAAGCAGTATGGTGTCTTTCACATCGTCATCATCCCTTTCTGCTTCTCCCGTATAGATTCCTGCTCCACTCCATAGTCAGCCATCGATAACAGAATGTGTGGCCAGGAAACAACCCTATGCGCTCAGCAATCTGATGATGTACAAGCTTAATTCCCACCTGGCCAAGTTGCTGGCGGTGCAGTTGCTGCCATACTATTTATAAACACAGTAATATCCTTCCAATATTAAAACTTAACTTTTAATTAGATGTTTATAATACAAAAAAAACCCAAAACAAATTATATAATGTGGAATTAAAACCTCGATCATAACCATGGGCGAGAGGTGCATCAAGTGAGGTGGGTGTGTATTATTTTTACTCACGATTAGTTGATAACTTGAGGATGAGTATATATTTGCTTTAATCACGATATGTGGAGATCTTGAGGGTGTAGTAGCAAACGTTTAGGGATCATGGAGCTCCTTTGTCCCTAACACCACCCTATAGATTTTCCCTGCCTACAGGCAGAGCACCCGCCCCGAAAGGGGCGACCCCACCTCTCGGTGACTAAGCCTGAATTGAGTACCTATCACTTGCCCTATGAAAAGATATCTTGATCCCATGAATGGGATAAACGTTCCCCAGTCCCGACGCTGCGTTTCTCCAGCAGGACACTGGTTCCTCAGGGGACAACAAGTGGATAATCTAAAAGGAAAAATGTAAACTAATTGTAAAATCCAACAAGGCTGATGCAGGGTTAAGAGTAGCATTGTATGCTGTAACCAAGTTCAGCTTACCTTGAACTCTATTTGATGACCCTACAATGAGGGGAGACCCTTGCAGCCTAAATGTGGGCTAATGCAGATGTCAAGCATCTGTACAGGTTTGTATCAGGCACCTTTTAAGGAGAGGCTCATGGGAGGTGACAACTTTGTCACTTCCTGTATGGATATAAATCAAATACTTATCAAAAGAAACCTAAATAAAGGTTTATATGGGGTTCACTATGATAAAGGATCACCCAGGGGCCCGCAAATTCATAATCTAGGGCTGGTAAATATAATAGTGGATCCTGAACGATAAAAGCCTCCCTCGACGCCGCAGTGGGACGCATATGCGCTCCACAGTGGGACATCTAGCCATGTCCTTCTTTGTACATATAAGAACGGCGTTTCACCATCTTGTTTCGTCTGGTAATCGGAATAGATCCACCACTTGTTTATATCAATTTTTTATCTCTTTCATGTCCTTATTATATGGATTCAAGATATGCATGGTGCACGTCAACAACCCTGTGGTGCACCGCTTTCTAAATAAGTACACTGGCTTGTGTAAGGTGCTGGCAAAGTCTAGGAGACTGTCCAAGCGCTTTAGCTACTCTTACATGGTGAAGAACGCTTTCCTGTACCTGCAGTGACAGAATGGCCTGTCACTACACCGCTTAATCCACAATGTGACAACTTGCTGGAATTTGACATTGTACATGCTCAAGGCTTCGTACAAGCAGCATAAAGCCATGAAAGATTTTGTCATGCACCAGACAGCCTCAGCAGCAGGAAGCATGTATTGCTTTGAGGTTAGGCAGTGGCAGCTCATCTGAGACTCCTTTCGGGTGCTGAAGCCCTTTGAAAAGGCCACAAAGTTTGTCAGCAGGGTCAACTGCAGCATCAACGATGTTATCCCTCTTACAATTATCTTTATCTGACGCTCATGCAGCAGGGGACCATGGCAGAAGAAAATCAGCTGACACATCTTGCTGTCCACCCTATAGCTGTAGGGGACACATAAATGGAATCTGCCATGAAGGAGGATGATGAAGATAAGGATGAGAATGCGGAGCTGCCACTCCATCATGCCACTAATGCCAACCATCACGTTCTGTACGACTGCTGCTGTGGCCTACATCATGCTACTGCTGTCTGTTTACTTAGAATTTTCATCATGGCACTAATGCCACTTTCTAACCATTACATTCTCTACAGCTGCTGCTGCGGCCTCCATCATGCCACTAATGTCACTGGCCAACCATCATGTTATCTATGGCTTCTCCTGCGGCCTGCATCATGCCAATAATGTCACTTCCCAACTATCATGTTCTGTACGACTGCTGCCGTTGCCTACATCATGCCACCACCACTGCTACGACCTGCTGACCATCATCTTCCGTAAGGCTGCTGCTACCTCCATCATTCAGCTGCCTTTCTGCTAATATGTACCATATAGCTGCTACGGCTCCTGGCTGTCTATCCCCTTATGCCACCACCATTAACGCAAAGCATCAGCCACCACTATCACTACTACTACTGCTACTACTACCCATAAACAGCCTTGCATGTTCCATGCTATACTGCTTCTTCTACTGTCAGTATTGCGGCTGCATGCCACTATATCCATAATGTACCTTTTCCATATCCACACTGGGCTGCTGCTGCTCCCATTTAAAAGGTATAATTTTTTTAGGCTCATTGACAATGAGCCACTTTTTCATCTGACAATCAACATGTGTACAGACAGGCATTCCAACCTTATCAAGCAATAATTTTTTTAATCCCATAACACTGTGTGTGTTTAAACATCATCTGCCCGATAAGGGAAGCTTTGTGTTTTTAAACATGCTGTATGTTAACACCATCAAACTTGTGTTCACCCACAGATATGTATGTCAGAGTCACTCAGACACCATTTACTATTGTGGTCTTTGCGTTCCAGAGCTTGGGGAGGGGGAGGGGAAAAATGCATAAAAAATAAACAAAAAGAGATACGTTTTCCTAAATTTGGAGTCCTAGGATGCTAGAGGAGACTACATACCAACTGTCAGGGCAATTGGAGCAACTTCGGTTCGGCCCAAACCCTTTCAAAGATTCTTCAAACCGGACCCGAAACGTATCTTGACTAGTTTGCTTATCTCTAATATGCACCTGTTCTGTGTTTAGAGTCGCATCTGGTTTTGGCTCACAAATCGCTGATGGAAACACTGAAGTGTGAACAAGCCCTAACTGTGTGAATAAGGCATAAGTGAGTAAATAAAAATACCCATACATTTTTTATGGTATGTGTGGATAAAGTTTTCAATATTCAGATTCAAATGTACTACATTGTACTTTTTTTATGGATGTTCATGCAAATGCTTGAGGAAACCCAGGAAACCCTCTGCTAGAAGTAACATCTCTGTAACATGGCAGCTGAACATACTACAATTTTTTTGACACAAAATTAAATCAGAGCCACATACAGTAAAGCCTCATAGATGTCTATGGGTGTGACACTATGTCATAATACCATTCATAGGAAGTGTGGGTCCATAGTATGGTTTTGTGCATTAACCCTTATGGTGCAAGATATGTTGAAGGGAAGAAGGTACAACATGTATTGTATCTGCCAAAAATGTACCTTCTTGAATTAATGTTTCATTATTTCAACTTATTATGAGAGAGACAAAGTATTGAGAACAGGTAGCAAAGATCTGTGGAAGCTACATACACTGTTTGAACTATAGTGTAAATGCCCATAACCACTCCAAAAATAACATGTCACCCTTGCTGCTTGGAAAAATAGAGTGGAAACTCAGTAGAAATATTTGCAGAAGCACAAATAATAGCTTTGGAGAGAGTGAAAAGTTGTGGCAGTTAAATAAACAGAAAATAGAGAAGTTCAGCTAGATATCAGATAAAAATATATAAAGATAAACACATATTCCTCGTGTCTCTGCAATACAAACAAAACTTGAGGATTTCACCTCAATTTAGAACTGAATTGTGCTTATTTGGCAGGCTTTAAGAGGACTGTCTGTTTCCCCAATCGTTTTTTTTTACCTTAGTAAAGAAATAAGCTGAGGTCTTTGTTTCTGAAACAGTGGCAGAACAGGCCAAACTTCATGCCAAGGCTATGAGTACAAGGAGACCCTTTCACTATCCTGGAGCTATAAAGGAAAATGCAGCTCAATCTAGATACAAAGATAGACTGAAAATCAATATATGTTGTTAGATCTCTAAAAATATGTTGTGTTATTTTTTGGGGGAAAAATGGCAACACAATAGTAATCTATCCATTTCTGTTTGGATACATTGTCCTGATTATGTCCATGGCATTGCCCTTAGCTCTATAGGCATCAAAGCAGACAGCTTTTATTTTCTTCAGAGGACAGCATATTCTCATTGTATATTCAAAATCTACTTAAAGGCAAGTACACCTTTGGAGGCATTTTTTTATGATGCATGTTACTATGTTTTTAGCCAAAAATAATTTTTTTCAATTGGCGTTTATTAAAAAGATTGAGCTGTTCTGTCAGGGTTAACTGTTTTTCTATCAGTGTGACTGGTACTTTCACTTTCACATTGTGTGAGAGGTCATAAACACTTACATCTGTAACATAAGAAATGATCTATAATGACTGTTTATAATGAGAGCAGAGATAAGGAGTCTGTCTGCTCCTGGTCTGACGGAAAAGACAGAAAATCCAAAGGGCGCTACTAGAGCATGTCGGCTCTGTACAGAAAAAAAGGTCACCATATTTTTAATAAAGACAAATTTTAAAAAATTGCCCCAAAGGCATACATAACCTTTAAGGTTGTCTGGAATCTTCTGTGCACATTATGATTATAAAGTCTGTATATTTCACCAGTACTGAATAAATATTACTAATTTAGATATTTCCAGTACAGTAATTTCATTTCATGGTGTAAACAGTCAAAAGATAGAAATGGCACAACATATTTGGATGTTAAATTGATAAATTGTCCCTACCATTACAGACAATTAATGCGGAGAAATGGTTCATTAATTCTTTACTTCACTCATTGTGCAATTCCTTTCTCTTCACAAGCATAGTGCGCTCATGCCTTCGATTTACAGCCCAGTGTGTGTTCGTCATTGCAGATGACCTTCTTATTGCTATGGCTTGGGATTTCCCTCACACAGCTTGGGCTCAGGTTTAATTTCTATCACAGCAGTTTCCAGTCAAAAAGAAATGTGTTCTTTTCTATTGAAATAAAATATAATAGATCTTCATGCCTGTCTACTTATTGTATCATTTGCAGCTTGGTTGAACTTATTAAATGGCTTGTATATTTTCAATAAAAAATGTAACCCCTTCAACCACCATGACGTATCTGTACGTCATAGTGGCTGAGGGATTGTATGGAGTGGACTGCTGTGATGAGCCTGCTCCATATATGGCGGGTGCTGGCTGTATAATACAACAATCACCTGGACGCAATGCCTGGGATTGGCAATGATGCTGAATCCAGTTATTTAACTCCTCAGATTCCGTAGTCAGTAGCAATCACGGCATCTGTGGAGTCAGGCTTCCAATCGGAGCCCCCAAAATTATGGGGCTCCAGTCAGTTACATGCTGAAGGTTCCCAGGCTTGTCATGGTAAACTTCCTGCAAAGCTGTGCATGAGCCACAGCTTAGCAGTCAGAGCATCTAACTTCCACAGATCATAATAGTTCTCTATTATTGTCTATGGGACGCATGATCAAAAGATCCAATGTTCGAGCCTCCTAAGGGGGCTAACAGTTATGTAAACATATTAAAAATTCAAAGCCCCCCTTTCCAAATTTTACAAATATAAATTCAGACTGGGTATCTCCTTGTCTGAAAAAGTCTGAACTATTAAAATCTAAAAAAAATTTCTGCGTGGTGTACGCCGTAATAGAAAAAACATAAAAACACAAGATTTGTCATTTTTGTGGTCACCTTGGCCCCTCACAAACAATTAAACAACAGTGATCATAAAGATGTACGTACCTCAGAAGTGACTCCCTGCAAAAAACAAGCCCTCCTACAGCTCTGTGAATGGAAAAAGTTATGGCAGTCAGGAAATGGTAATGCAAAGAAAATGTAAAAGTTTTTATTTTGTCTAACAAATTTGCTATTGGTGCAACCTGCAGAATAAACCGCAGATGTAATGTAATTTTTTGCTCACAGTGAATGCCTTAATATCAAAACCCAAAGAACCTTGTCAGAATTGTAGGTTTTGTTTTCAAATTTCACCCCACTGAGATTTTTTTTCCTGTTTTCCAGTACTAGTCATAGTAAACTAAATAGTGCCATTAAAAATGCAACATATTCCACAAAAAATAAGCCCTCATATGGCTATATGAATGGAAAATGAAAAAAGTTATGGCTATTGGAATATGGAGAGGAAAAAACTGAAGTGCAAAAATGGAAAATGGGTCCGGTTTGTAAGGGGTTCAAGGGGTATTCCAGTTATTTCAAGTTGCCCCCTATCCTGTGGATAGGGAATCTAATATATAAAGCTGAGTGTATGTATGTGTGTATGTCCGCTAAAGGAATCCGCTCCATCACATTTACAATCACGAAATTTGGCACACAGGTACATCAGGTGTCCGGGAAGGTTTTAAACTGGGTCTCAGCTCTCTAGGACATACCGTTCCTGGGATATTACCATGGCATCGACCTATATCGAGCTGTTCAAAAAGACATCCCTGTGTCCGTCCAAACCCTGCGCCGGACGGAAGACAGGGAGTCTGAAAGCCGGACTGTCCGGCCTAAAATCGGATCTCTGGCCACCCTAGGGGCAGGCTGCTGTGGAGGTCACTGTTAAAGGGGCGGGCACTGTGGAGGCCACTATTAAAGAGGCAGCAGGGTACTGTGAGGTCACTGTTAAGGGAGCAGGGTACTGTGACAGTCACTGTTAAAGAGCAGGCTGCTGTCAAAGTTAAGGGGGTGGGCTGCTGTGGAGGTCCCATTTTAAGGAGACGGGGCACTGGGGGGGGGTCAGTGATAAGGGAGACGGGGTGCTGTAGAGGTTACTGTCGATATCTTTTAATGACACAAACAAACATTAAATGAAATAGTTGAAATATACCCAGGCAAAGCCGGGTCCTTCTGCTAGTAACTTGATATAACTGGAATACCTCTTTAGGCAACTCAAAAATCCAGATTGTGGTAACATTTTGGGGTTATATTTTACCTTGATGTGAATAGCCTTGAAGTATGACAATAGATTTTTAAAGTCCTGATTAGGCTATCCTTTACCTGGTGAAGCTGCCTCCTCCATCACCCTATCATGCAATTCCCCTGCCAGCCCCGTAGCTATACCAATGAGTAGAGTTGAGTGAACCCGAACTGCAAAGTTCGAGTTCGTACCGAACTTTGCGAGTTCAGGTACCCGGACCCGAACCGGACTTTTTCACTAAAGTTCGCATTCGGTGTTCGGGTGATTTTATTATTTTCCATTATAACATGGTTAAAACTGAAAATAGTAGCTTCTTTAGACAGAATGCTATATAAAATGGCCATCTAGGGGTTAGAAATAATAAAAAGAAACATCACCTTATCCACTTGATCGCGCAGCCGGTGTCTTCTTCTTAATTCTTCTTGCAGGACCTATTTATATTTATTATATACTATTTTTCAGTGGACATGTTTCCAGATGTGCATGCATCCATTTAGTTAATTTGTATGTCCATTGGCATCTTTCATTTTTTTTTGTTCAATGATTTTTTTGTTTGTTTGTTTTTAGTGACCTTTTCCACAGTCACCTCTTTTATCTTCATATAGCCCCATTTTTGTACTTTTTACTTCTTTGTATCTATTGTTTATTTTTAATACATATGTTCATTATTTAGTATCTTTTTTATTATTAACCAATTTTTAGATATGCAACCAGTTCTTTATTATACTTACAGTATGTACATGTATCCTTTCTCTACCTTTGCTTTAGAATGGTTAATCATTTTTACAATAGTATATGGTCTTTTTATATGTATATATATTTTTATTGATTTAGCCATTCAACCTATACATATCCCAGGTTTGTAGGCAACTTCCATTTATCACCATTATGGTCTATCCCATAACTGGTTATGCTGTAATTTTCCAGCATCTCCCCTTTTCTTTTCCTGCACATTGCGATCTCCCCTCCTCATTGAGTTAACCGGGTGTCTTAAAGCAATACTCTGGTACCCTGCTAACCAGTCTGCAAGCTAAGCACAATGTTCCATTTCCCTCTCACATTGCACTATTGCTATTTAGGGCTATGTATGAGCACACAGTGCTCCTTTGAGACCCCTCTGTCAAAGTACTGTCTGGCGATGTAGTTCCCCAAAAGCTCCCCGTTTTACTGCATTGGTGGACAAACGTCTCCAGTGTCCATGACTACCAGGAGACATGGTCCAGCTACCTGGCGACCTTTTGCACTGCACTCCTGCCATTGTATCTTTATCATCTGCTTCCCACATCTTCTATAAATGTGCGGTCAACAGTATTTATTAATTCATGTGTGTGTCTGTAGAAATAGCAGCTTTTTACTGTTATATATTATGTTCACATACATCTGAAGAAGTGACTGTGCCTCCAAAACTGTTTTTAGAACTAATAAAGCAAGATTTTATCTCTATTGGAAGAGGTATGGAGTCTTCTGAGAATTTTCTTCAAAGACACCTTGTGGTCCCTTATGGGGTTGTTTATTAAGACCGGCGTTTTAGTCACAGATTGCGTCACAAATAACCTTTGCAACACAATCTGCGACTGATATACATGTACAACTGGGTTGTTGATATTCAGGGTTTTGGCAAATAAGGTTCAATGTGGATAAATGTAAAGTTATGTATCTAGGTAGTAGTAATCTACATGTAGCATATGTCCTAAGGGATGTAACACTGGGGGAGTCACTTGTAGAGGAGGATTTGGGTGTCCTTGTAGATGGTAGATTAAATAACAGCATACAATGTCAACTGCTTCTAAGGCTAGCAGAGCATTATTTCTATGTAAGTTAGTGGTTACCTTGATTTAAAAAAAGGTTTAGGCAATCTCAGTTCCTTCATTCAATATATATCCCTTGAAATGTAGTAATGCAGAAAATTCTCATGTGGTTTTTTCCCTAATTTATGGATTTGATGTCTATATGTCAGGGAGACTGCTTTCTTTATTAGCTCTCATGTACCATCTAGAAAAGTCTTGTACTGAGATGCTGCCATGAGTGTTCTTCTTGCTCTTTCTCTCTACACTGATACACACAGGGGCGTAGCTATAGGGGGTGCAGAGGTAGCAGTCGCTACCGGGCCCAGGAGCCTTAAGGGGCCCAAAGAACCTTGTGCCACATAAGAAAAACACAAAGCACTAAGGGAAGGGGGGCCCAAGCTGAACTTTCGCACCAGGGCCCATGAGCCTTTAGCTACTCCCCTGGATACACAGCTTGTCTAATTCATTCCATCCCTCTGAAGACTGCCATGTGTGCTCTCCTCCCTATCTAATTCTGACAGAGTATTGATGTAATCTATGATCTGCCCTCTGTGAAGACGGGGATGCTTTCATTCCTCTCAAAACTGATGTGTATGTATATAACCTCGTCTTCCCTCCCTGCTAGAGAGAATGTCAGAGCTATGTGAATAGCAGCAGTACAGTGAACTATACACAGGAGTTGCACAGACTCTATAGCAACAACATTATTGAAATTTTAATGAAGTTTATTGAGAATATTAGTTAATATTGCATTTGAGAAGCAATGAAAATATTCAGTGCTAACAAGTCCACAATCTTTAAACCGTAGAGTCCCAACACTGAACATGTACAGTGCACTAAACAGGCAAGTGCAGGAACTGCGCTCTCATGATGAGCAGCAGGTGTTCATATGTTACCGATAGCCGGGCCCCTGCAGTATCTGCCAGCATTGGTGAAAACCCTTTAAATACCATGGTCAATGTTGACTCTGGCATGTACGGGATTTGCAGAAGGATGGGGCTACCTCTCTGACCCCATGGGGCTTCTGTGGTGTTTCTGTCCGTGCCTCTGCACTGCAAAGAAATAGAACATGTTCTATTTTTTTACGGTGCAGACAGTCGGATATGGATCACAGACCTCATTCAAGTGAATGGGTCCGCGATCCGCATGTGGCAGCCCCACGGTCGGTGCCGTGCATTGCAAAGCACTCACGTTCGTGTGCATGAGGCCTTATAGGCACACTGTCAGTGCAATACACTGTATTATAATGCATTGTAGAGGGGATCAGACACCCAAAAGTTGAAGTCCCATAGTAAAAAAAAGGTGGAAAAAAATTGTGTTTTACAAAATAAAAAAATAAATGGAAAAAGAGAAAAACTATTTTCTCATAATTGTCATTTAAAATTGTAAAGAGTACAAAAAAACATGGTGCATGGTGCATGCAGTAAAAATAAAAATAAAAACTGTGCCAAAACATTAATTTTGTGGTAAACTTGCATCACATAGTAATATCAAAAAATTCTATGTACTCCAAAATGGTAACAATGAAAATACCCCCTTATCCTGCAAAAAATAAGCCCCTACACAAAAAAGACAGAAAATGGCGACACAAAAACATTTTTCTTTTCAAAAATGCTTTCATTTTGTAAAACTGAAAAAAAATATAAGTGTTGCTGCGTCACTAATGTGTTCAACCCCATCAGTTAAACAAAATAAAACAGTGCCAAAACAGACATTTTGGTCACCTTGACTCACAAGAAGCGTAATATTAACCAATTAAAAATTCATGTGTACGTCAAAATGGTACAAATGAAAGTATCACCTCATCCTGCAAAAAATAAGCCCTTAACCCAGAAGACCATCAGCAGAAAATGTAAAAATTACGTCTCTCAGAATATAACGTTGCAAAAACATAACATTTTTCCAAAAATATTTTGTGTAAAAGTTGTAAAATATAAAAATTTTTATAAAATTGATATTTCTGTAATGTTATTGACCAGCAGAATAAAAATAACATGTCGTTTTTCCTTCACTGTGCTGGACACAACCACAAAGCCCAAAAAGCGGTTTATTTTGCTTCCCAAAAAAGTGAAATAAAGTGACCAAAAACTTGTATGCACCCCAAAATAGAACCAATGATGATAGTAACTCATTCCGCAAAAAAATAAGCCCTAACAAAGCTTTATCGAGAGAAATATAAACATATGTATGCCAGAAAATGGCTGTACTGGTGCCCAGAGGCTGTTCAAAAGCACCATGGTGCCAGTAGACCAATCCATCAAAATCTCTGCTGCAAAAGCCAAAAGGTGGTCTCTCCCTTCTGAACCCTGCAGCGTATCCAAATAACAGTTTATGTCCACATTTATGACATTTCTGTAGCAAGTAGAACCCACCTAACAATTTTAAGGGTGTTGTTAGTCTCAGGTGGTACAAGCTGTGCACAACATAATGGGCACTGAAATGCCATATCTGTGGAAAACTTGGAATTTTAATTTTGCACAGTTCCTTGCTCATTCATTTCAACAAAACACCTGTGGGGTCAAAAAGTTCACTCCACCCTTTAATAAATACTTTGAGGGGTGTAGTTTCTGATGTAGGGTCACTTCTTGGAGATTCCATTTATTATTTTACCCCAGAGCCTCTAGAGCTGTCAGCACAAGATGCGTAAATCACCACAATGCTGCTTTACTCCTGAGCTCTGTTGTATGTTCAGGCAAAAGATTAGGTCCATATGTAGGGTGTTTTAAAACCAGGACGCAGAGTGTGCTTTTCACACTGGCATACACAAACATATTGGCACAGCATATCTGAGTAAAAATTGAAATTTTATGCTGTGAATTGATTTTTGCAAAACACTTGTGTCGTCAAAATGCTCAAACTCCAACCTCCCCCCCCCCCCGGTAAATTCTGGATGTGGTTGCTATAATGGGGTCACTTCTTGGGGGTGTCTTTTTATATTTCACCTCAGAGTCTCTGCAGTTCTTGGTCAGTGCTGTATAAATAACCAAACTAGGCCTCAATTGCACTTGGTGCTCTTTCTCTTGTGAGCCTTGCTGTTTGCCCATACAGCACTTTGAACCATGTTTGGGGTGTTGCTGTATAAAAAAAAAAGTAAGCAATACATTATGGGGTGTAATACATCCTGTTACCCCTTGTGAAAATGAGATATTTGGGGCTAAAGCAACATTTTCTTGTAAAATATGTCATTTTTCATTTTTACGGTCAAGTGTTTCTAAATTCTATAAAAAACTCCTATTGGACCAAGGTGCTTCCTGCACCTCTTGAAAAAATCCTTGAGGGGTGTAGTTTCCAAAATGGGGTCACTTTTTAAGGGCTTCCACTGTAGGGGGTACCCCAGGGTGTCTTCAAAAGTTTCTTCTAAAATTCTTATCTTTCTTATGACTTAATAAAATTTACATGACATTTACAAAAAAGATGCCAACATAAAGTATACATATGGAGAGTGTCAAGTAACATATTAACATAGTTTATGTGGCTGGAAAAAGACATCTGTCCAGTTCAGCCTGTTATCCTGTAAGTTGATCTAGAGGAAGGCAAAAAAAACCCTTGTGAGGTAGAAGCCAATTTTCCCACTTTAGGGAAAAAAATTCCTTCCCGATTCCAATCAGGCAATCAGAATAACTCCCTGGATCAACAACCCATCTCTAGTAGCTATAACCTGTAATATTATTACACTCCAGAAATACATCCAGGACCTTCTTGAACTCTTTAGTGAACTCACCATCACCACCTCCTCAGGCAGAGAGTTCAATAGTCTCACTGCTCTTACTGTAAAGAATCCTCTTCTATGTTTGTGTACAAACTTTCTTTCCTCTAGACGTAGAGGATGTCCCTTTGTCATAGGCACAGTTCTGGGAATAAATAAATAATGGGAGAGATCTCTGTACTGACCCCTGATATATTTATACATAGTTATTAGATCTCCCCTTGGTTGTCTTTTCTCTAAACTAAATAAACCTAATTTTGATAAGGGTACACCATATTACTCAAGTTTACCACTAAGGGCTCATGCACACAGCCGTAGCACTGCACTGTTCTGTCCGTGCCTCCGCACCGCTAAAAAATAGAATATTTTTTATTTTTGTGGTGCAGACGGATCACGGACCCATTCAAGTTGAATGGGTCTCTATCCGTCCCGCACGCCGCACGTGCTTTTACTTATCCAAGCCATTCTAAGTTATTAACACATAAAATGAAATGACAGATGTCAAATTTGCAAGAATTGGCCTGGGCCTTAAAGGGGTTGCCTTACTTCAGCAAATGGCATTTATCATGTAAACAAAATTAATACAAGGCACTTACTAATGTATTTTTAATATCCATATTGCTTCCTTTCCTGGCCGGTTTCATTTTTCCATCACATTATACACTACTAGTTTCCATGGTTACGACCACCCTGCAGTGCAGCAGAGATGGCTGTGCTTGCGCACTATAGGAAAAAGTGCGGGACTATGCACACGCTCACAGTCTCGGCCACCAGAGAGGCCGAAACTTTTTGCTGTAGTGCTCAAGCACGACCACCACTGATGGATTACAAGGTGGTTGTAACCATGGATACAAACAGTGTATACAGTGATGTGATGGAAAAACTAATCTAACCAGCAAAGGAAGCAATATGGGTCAGGGTTGCCAACCGTCCAGAAATTTCTGGACAGTCCATAAAAATGGGTGACTTTTTTCCTCTGTCCATGTAAAAAATAGAGGTGTCCGTGATTTTTTTGAGGCTGGTGATACTTCACTAGATTATTTTGGTGGTAATTATAATCATTTTACAGCTCCCAGTAAATGCTGGTAATGAGTTTTGATCAGTATATTGAGCTATAGACCTGTATTACTTATAATATTTATCCTTCATTATGGATTTCCAATTTGTCCGTAAAAAATGTTGGCCGTCCGTGATTTTGGGATAAGTTGTCCAGAAAAAAGAAAAATTCTTGGTTGGCAACCCTGATATGGGTAATAATACTTTAGTAAGTGCCTTGTGTTAACTTTCTCTACATTATAAGTGTAATTTGCTGAAGCAAGACAACCCCTTTAAAGTAAAAAGTGGCTGAATGCTGAACAGGTTAAACCTAGTTGGCATCACTTCAGCACTAGCCAATATCTTTGTGAATTTGGAAACTCATTAATAATCAGTGCATCCCGCTAGACAGGATGGATATTGCTGAGCGTGTTTCTACCGTTGAAAATGACACCAGTGAAAAGCGCTGAGAGCAGATAGACTCACGAGTGACAATGTGGTCACTGTGCATCATGTCCCTTCTCTACATGTTTGTTTTGCTGGTTGATGAAGCTGCACGCTGCTGCTTTCTGAACAAGCTGCATAGTGAGACAGAACCTAATCCCCACGAGGAATGAAAAACCTATTTCTGTTTTTGCAGCCTCACTGCACTCTGTGCATAAGAGCTTGGTGTCTTGTCTCCCATTTGTTGTAGTTTATTACTCTTCTAGTCAACCACGCACAGTAAGTGTAAGGAAATTATGTATTAGAAAGCAATTTGTCTCTCATTTATTCCTTATTTATCTCAGGAGTTCCAAAATATTACATTTTCAAATCAAGATTACAGTTCTGATGCCGTTTGATTTGTGGGAGAAATTGTATCTCAATATACAAGATGATTTATATGTTGTTAGAATAGAGACCATTCTCATAGGATAATACAGTGCCTTGCGAAAGTATTTGGCCCCTTGGAACTTTTCAACCTTTTGCCACATTTAAGGCTTCAAACAAAACGATATAACATTTTAAATTTTTGGTGAAGAATCAACAACAAGTGGGTCACAATTGTGAAGTGGAACGAAAGTTATTGGCTCATTTAAACTTTTTTTGTAATAATAAAACTGAAAAGTGGGGCGTGCAAAATTATTCGGCCCATTTACTTTCCCTGTAAACTTTCATTTCAAACAAGAAGAAGACTGATCAGAGATGCAGCCAAGAGGCCCATGATCACTCTGGAGGAACTGCAGAAATCTGTGGGAGAGTCTGTCCATAGGACAACAATCAGTCGAACACTTCACAAATCTGGCCTTTATGGAAGAGTGGCAAAAAGAAAGCCATTTCTTAAAGATATCCATAAAAAGTCTTGTTTACAGTTTGCCACAAGCCACCTGGGAGATACACCAAACATGTGGAAGAAGGTGCACTGGTCATATGAAACCAAAATCGAACTTTTTGGAAACAATGCAAAACTGTATGTTTGGTGTAAAAGCAACACAGCTCATCACCCTGAACACACCATCCCCACTGTCAAACATGGTGGTGGCAGCATCATGGTTTTGGCCTGCTTTTCATCAGCAGGGACAGGGAAGATGGTTAAAATTGATAGGAAGATGGATGGAGCCAAATACAGGACCATTCTGGATGAAAACCTGTTGGAGTCTGCAAAAGACCTGAGACTAGGATGGAGTTTTATCTTCCAACAAGACAATGATCCCAAACATAAAGTAAAATCTACAATGGAATGGTTCAAAAATAAACGTATCCAGGTCTTAGAATGGCCAAGTCAAAGTCCAGACCTGAATCCAATTGAGAATACGTAAGAGCTGAAAACTGCTGTTCACAAATGCTCTCCATCCAACCTCAAAGAGCTTGAGCTGTTTTGCAAGGAAGAATGGGCAAGAATTTCAGTCTCTAGATGTGCAAAACTGATAGAGACATACCCCAAGCGACTTGCAGCTGTAATCGCAGCAAAAGGTGGCGCAACAAAGTATTAATGCAAGGGGGTCAAATAATTTTGCACGCCCCACTTTTCAGTTTTATTATTACAAAAAAAGTTTAAATGATCCAATAAATTTCGTTCCACTTCACAATTGTTACCCACTTGTTGATTCTTCACCAAAAATTTAAAATGTTATATCTTTTTGTTTGAAGCCTGAAATGTGGCAAAAGGTTGAAAAGTTCCATGGGGCCGAATACTTTCGCAAGGCACAGTATCAAGTGTTACATGTACAGGAGAGTGGAAAGCATTCTCTGATTCCATCTATCCCTATATCTTAAAAAAACAACAAATAAACAAATATTCAATGAAAACAATATTACCCTTTTTATTTTCCCAGATGATTTGTCTGCTTGAGATATGGTATGAAGGAATGGCTTTATGGCCTGTGATACACAAATAAATTTAAAGTCCTGCAACTACCTAGCCAGAAACCTGCAGTGCTCTAGATGTAAAAATATATATAGGTACAGGTAAATATGTATCTCCATTTTCTTCAGAAAGGTTGTGAAGCATCTATAAACTCCCAGATAGTTAATGAAAATAGAAAATTTCTTTCTGGTGTCTATAAAAGCACTAAAATAAAATTAAAAAAGTTGAAAAAAATTAACTGCCTGTGATGATATTTTAGGCTGCATGCAATGGTTTTTGTCTGGCCAAATCCCGCCACATTTGCCGGATAGTGGCCAGATCTCTGTCACACCCCATTATGAGGCCAGCGGACATTGCAGTAGATTCGAGCAATGCTGGATGCAGACAGCTCCAGTAGGCTGTTCTCTTCTAGAAGAGCCTGCAAGAGACTGGTAACGCTAGTGTGAAACTAAAATAACTGTAATTAACTTATTACGAGTCACAGTAAATGCTTCTAATTTGTTATGTGTTATTATTAGTGATATTAACTGCTTGCTGGCTTTGGTGCTGTTATTTCATTTATTGCCTGTTGACTATGTATGTCTGGGAAGTTCACATTTATCTCTGCACAGATATTTCTAAATGTCCTTGCAGAGATGGCAGCTGCATGATTAGCAACAGCAAAGCTCCCCATAGAAAAGGTAGGGATGGTATTTCAATGTCCCTGCCTTCCCCATCACTTTAAAGACAGCACTCAACTAAGGCTACCTTCACACTTGCATTTGCAGGATCCGTTTGTGAGATCTGTCCAGACTCTCACAAACGGATCCGTCATGATAAGGCTAGTTTCACACGAACGTTGTGTTTTGCGGTCCACAAATTGCGGATCCGCAAAAAAAAACTGATGTCGTCCGTATGGCATCCTTTTTTTTTGCGGATCCATTGTAACAATGCCTATCCGTGTCCTACGGAACGGGCATACAGATGCGGACAGTACACAGTATGCTCTCAGTATTTTTTGCGGACCCATAGAAATGAATGGGTCCGCATTTTTCATGTGAAAAATGCGTATCAGAGCCCGCAAAAACAACGTTCGTGTGAAAGAGGCCTAATACAAACCTCTGCATCCGTTTTGAACAGATCCATTTGTATTATCTTTTACATAGCCAAGACGGATCCGTCATGAACTCCATTGAAAGTCAATGGAGGACGGATCTGTTTTCTGTTGTGTCAATCAAAACGGATCCGTCCTCATTGACTTACATTGTGAGTCATGACGGATCCGTTTGGATCAGTTTCCGTCAAGCGGACACCAAAACGCTGCAAGCAGCGTTTTAGTGTCCTCCTCCAAAACCGAATGGAGACTGAACTGAAGCAAACTGAAGCAAACTGATGCATTCTGAACGGATCCTTTTCCATTCAGAATGCATTAGGGAAAAACTGATCAGTTTAGGACCGTTTGTGAGAGCCTGTGACGGATCTCAGAAACGGATCCTGCAAACGCAAGTGTATAGAGATCAGGAAACAGCAATGCCACTTCCTTCTCCTTTTCCAGTGGTCATGTGATGAAGAGGTCCAGTAGTCTCTGCAGGCTGCTGGGTCTTAGCATATCCAGATCAGCTCTGCAATGAGGTTGTACAGTCCTGTTCAACCTCTCTGGGGGAGGGGGTGTATTCCCTCTTCAAAGCCTTATTCACACTTCAGTGTTCTGGTCAGTGATTTCCATAAGTGATTGTAAGCCAAAATCAGGTGCAACTCTAAACACAGAACATGCAAATCTTTTCCTTTATGCCTTATGTCTGTATAGCCTACACTCCAGGTTTTGGCTCACAGTCACTTATGGAAATTACTGACCAAAACACTGATGTATGAATGAGGCATAACTGGGGTTAATATGCCAGCTGTTACAGGAAAAATCAGCAGTAAAATATTAATGTTATATCCCCCAAAGTCTTGTATAAACTTTTGGAGGGCCCAAAATATAAAATGAAAAGAATTAAAAAGTAATATTAATAATAATGATAATAAAAATGCCACCATACACCACACTGCAGCTTCAAGCTCTGCCACCAGCGACCATAACCCATACATCCCATATACTAAAATGTCTGGTATGGAAAGGGGCATAATTTCAAAAATATTTTATTTGTACAAAATGCTATTTAAAAAAAAATGTTAAAAACAACTAATTTTCCCTCTATTTTACATTTTTCTGGTTACATAAAATAAAAATACTAAAAAGTGACATAAAAATAAAACCCCATATATCACCGATAAAAGATTTCCATAACAGTGGTTGTTTTTTTTTTGCTTTTCTACTTTGTTTGTGTCTAACTATTATAGATATGGAGCCTATTGCTAGAAGAGTTATGATAGATATGAATGAAGGCACTTCATATGTTGACAAATCTGGAAAACACTTATGCCCCTTTCACACGAGCGGGAGACTCGCATGTCTCCCGCAACACATCTACAGGGCTGGACTCGGCACTGACAGGGATCGCAGAGCATTATATGTGATCCCAGTCAGTGCAGGAGTCCAGCCCTGTAGATGCGTTGCGGGAGACATGCGAGTCTCCCGCTCGTGTGAAAGGGGCATTACTGTATTTTCTGCTTTATAAAAGACGCACTTTTTTCCCCCAAAGGTGGGGGGAAATGGCCATGCGTCTTATAAAGCAAATACTAGTGAGCACTTCCATTATGGAAGCACTTACTAGTATGTATTAGGTGAGGGAGCAGGGAAAAATACTCACCCCCCTGTGCTGCAGCTCCGCTCCGGGTCCAGTGCTCTCTTGTCTTCTCCTGCCGGCTCTGCACTGTCCTGACCCCATACAGCACACTATGACCTGACGTTGCATGCAGTCAGGTGACAGTGCAGTGCCGACAGGAGTGGATATGGAGGCTGAGTGGGCTGATATGGGGGCTGATGGATTTATTTGAGGTCTGATGGGGGCTGAGTGGGCTTATCTGAGGTCTGATGGGGGTCTGAAAGGGCTGATCTGAGGTCTGATGGCGGTCTGAAAGGGCTGATCTGAGGTCTGATGGGTCTGAAAGGGCTGATCTGAGGTCTGATGGGAGTCTGACATGGAGGGCTGATATGGGGGTCTGATGTGATATCCTTAAATTTATGGGGGGTTTGATATGACGATCTGATATGAGGTCTGATGAAAAATATTTTTTTCTTAGTTTCTTACTCTAAAATCTGGGGTGCGTCTTATCATCGGGTGCATCTTATGAAGCGAAAAATACGGTACTTGCACCTGCAATTATGTTGGTCATTTTAAATAAAGAAGATTGCAGCTTAAAAACGTTTTGTTAAACAGTGCTCCTTTATAAAAAAATAAATAAATAAATGTAAGCGTGGCAACGCTGGGTGGGTGTTTAAAGATGGGGCCCGCTCTGCTCAGGCCATAGCCGCGGGTGGCCTGCTGATTCCTATAGCAGACACCCCCGGGTGATGTCTGCAACCGTCAGTAAAGCTGATTGTCAATCCTGACCACGGCATCCGAACGTGTGAAACACTGGAAGCGCACGCTTCCAGTGTTGCTCCGGCTCCCCCGTGTGGCGATCGGAGGAGCTGGAGCATGTCTGCAGCAGCCCCTGCCTTTGTGAATGGCAGGAGGCTGCTGCATAGTATTTCCTATGGAGTCCTTGCCTGTAATAGGGCTCCATAGGAAACTAGTAAAATCATCATAGACTCCAATGCAAGTAAAATGACCGACATTCTGATTCTTTTCACCTAGACAAGATAACATGCTCATTTACAGAATTAGATAAGCTGTCAGCAGAGTAGATACAGGACAATGAAATCCAGTAGGTGGGGACCAACACAGATGAGATTCTGGTTGAACATGCCATGTGGCATATATAAAACATCAGTGGAACAAGGTGTCAATTGTACTATGCATTTTGCAGTATTCATTGAGAGATGTGGTAGATCTTCACATAATGGAAAATGTATTTAATTGTCAATAAATGACATAGTAACAGTTTATAACTCTGAAAAAGGACCTCTGTCCATCCAGTTCAGCCTGTTATCCTGCATTACATTCATGAAAGGGATTTTCCAGGTGTCTTTAGGAATATTAAACAAGCATGAATATTATTCATATTATGTGAAGTGCACTTGTAGGCATTTGGAAACAAAATTAATACTGCTGTTTTGTAGCTCATATTGGAACTAATCACTAAGGAATCCTTCTGGAGAAATAGAATAAAGTACAACTCAAAAGGCTCCTTAATTATTAAAACATTACTGCGTCTTCCTATCTGAAATAAGGCAAACTGCTGTTTACAGATATGTGTCCCCCTAGATTCAATCTTAATTCCAAGATTAATGTGCAATTATATTTGAAATTATTCATGAAGTCAGAGTGCTGTGTATTGCAACATGACCTTCCGCTTTCATGAGGGCCATCCTAAGTGCAGAGCACAGTTATTTCATTTTTGAGAACCAGAAATGGTTTTAATAACCCTTATTTCAGGATTATTAAATAATGGAAAAACACAGCAGTGGATTGCTACAATAGTGGAAGCCTGTCTTCCCCTGTGGGAGATGAATACATAGAAAATATAGTAAATAGAAGAACACACTAAGGAAGCACACAGTGTAAATTTAAGGCATATGTTTTCATTAAGAACAAGCATATGTTTCCCTTTAACCCTTGTGTCACTACAAGACATGCTACTGAAGAAATACTTCGATATATCATTATGCATTGCTTGTATTGCATATTATCAGGAAACGGCATCTGGTAGTGATGTGGCTACACAAACTAGTGGTTAATGTTAATTTCACAAATTCATACAAACGTTTCCATAGGTAAAAAAATGATGATTACACTTACCGGTAATCGGATTTTCCAGACCCCACGACAGCACCACAGAGAGGATCCACCCCCAGGGACAGGAAACCTACAGAATAAAAAGGTGGAGCCTCCTCTACCACCTCAGTGGATTACAGAGCCAGAGAGAGACCCCAACCTTCGTTAGTTCATACATATGATAGAAAAACAATTCTACAATCCAGACAGCCCTCTTTTTTCTTTTTTTTTTTTTTTTTTTGTTTGCTACACCCAGTGAAAAAGGAAAAAACCACACACCGGGAGGGAAAAAGGACGGGTGCTGTCGTGGGGTCTGGAAATCCGATTACCGGTAAGTGTAATCATCATTTTTCCCCTCCCCCACGACAGCACCACAGAGAGAATTACAGAGAGAAGTCCTTAGGGAGGGACCACCGCATGAAGAACCTTTCTACCAAAGGCAAGATCGGAGGAAGAAAGAAGGTCCAAGCGATAGTGGCGAAAAAAGGTAGAAGGAGAAGACCATGTGGCAGCCTTACAAATTTGCTCAATACTAGCTGAAGATCTTTCTGCCCAAGTAGTGGAGACAGACCGAGTAGAATGAGCTTTCACCACCACCGGAGGAGAAAGGCCGGATTGTAGGTAAGCCTGAGAGATAGCCAACCTAATCCACCTTGCCAAGGAACTTTTACTAGCCCTCATCCCCTTGTTTGGCCCTGAGAAGAGGACAAACAAGGCTGAGGACTTTCTCCAGGTACTGGTACATTCCAGATAATGTAATAGACATCTTTTGACATCTAAAGAGTGGAATTTCTCTTCCTTAGGAGACTTAGGATTCTCACAAAAGGAAGGAAGCACAATTTCTTGGGTTCTATGAAATTGGGAAGAGACTTTTGGTAGGAAAGCCGGGTCCGGCTTTATCACTACCCTATCCTCCCGGATGACTGTAAAAGGCGGATTAATGGAAATAGCCTGGATTTCCGAAATCCTACGTGCCGAAGTCAGGGCTACTAACATAATGAGCTTTAATGTCAGATTTTTAACAGTGGAAGCACTAAGGGGTTCAAATGGAGGAGCCGTTAAAGCGTTCAATACTATATTAAGATCCCAAGGAGGGATTTTAGGTCCTTGGACAGGGGCAGATTTTTCTAAGGCTTTGAAGAATCTGATAACACACTGATCTTTTGCAAAACTTTGATGGAACAAAGCAGAGAGAGCGGATACATGTACTTTTAGGGTACTTTTCGAGAGCCCCAAGGAAAGTCCTTTCTGTAGAAATTCTAGTATATCGACCACAGGAACCGTAGTAGGCAAGTTGTTTAGATCAAGGTTGTATTCGCTCATAAATGTTGAAACTAATTTTTGCGAAAAACCTTTTTTATTCAACAGGAACCTTTCAATCTCCATGCCGTCAGACGGAGTCCCTTTACTTGAGGGTGCAGGACTGGACCCTGAGATAATAAGTCCGGTATGTCCGGTAGGACCCATGGGTCTGAAACCGACATTAAACGAAGAAGAGAGAACCATGCTCTCCGAGGCCAGAAGGGTGCGATTAGTATTACTCTGGCTTGGTCCTGCCTGATTTTCCTCAATACCAGAGGTAGAAGGTTGAACGGAGGAAACGCATAGGCTAGATCGAAGTCCCAAGTTAGCTGAAGGGCATCCACCCCATACGGGAATTCTCCTGGATTTAGGGAACAAAACCTTGTTACTTTCTTGTTCTGGCTTGAGGCAAATAGATCTATTGATGGGACTCCCCATAAGCTCACAATTTTCTGAAACACAGATCTGTTCAGGGACCATTCTCCCTGCGCCAATCGATGTCTGCTCAGAAAATCCGCCCGGCAATTGTCCACTCCTTTTATGTGTAGCGCTGAGATGTGTCCTACCTTCTTCTCTATGTGTTGAAAAAGAAGATTCGCTTCCAGATTCAGAGAATTCGATCTCGTTCCCCCTTGGTGGTTTATATAAGCGACTGTTACTCTGTTGTCCGAGAGGATTTTTAAATGTCGTGAACCCCACCAGCTCTTGGAGGACTGTAGGGCCAGTCTCACTGCCCGCAATTCTTTTCTGTTGGAAGAATATTTTTTCTCTTGCAGAGTCCAAGACCCCTGCAGGTCGAGATCCCAGATGTGCGCTCCCCATCCCCACGGACTTGCGTCCGTTGTAACCACTGTCGGTTTTGGGTATACCCAAGGGACACCCTGCATCAAATGAGTTTTGTCCATCCACCAATTCAGTGACAGAAGCGTGTTCTGGGAGATCACAATCCTTGAGTCCAACCGATTCTTGTTCTCTTTCCATTTTGACAGAATCTCCGTTTGTAAAGGACGCAGATGGAATTGAGCCCACTCTACCGCCGGGAGACAAGAGACCAGAGAGCCCAAAACCGACATTGCCTGTCTTATTGTTAGGGAGGCTGAAGAAAGGGAGCGCACTTGGGAATGAACTTTTTCCACTTTCTCCTCTGGGAGAATAACTTTTTGATCCACGGAATCTAGTAAGAGGCCCAAAAACCTTTGTCTTTGACTGGGTATTGGATTGGATTTTGATTCGTTTATAATCCATCCTAGGCGTTGGAATGTAGTCCTTACTTCTTGAACTGCTGTTTCGCACTGTACGTAAGAACTTGCCACTACTAGAAAATCGTCGAGGTAGGGAATTATAAGTATATTCTTTTGCCTTATGAAAGAGGCCATGTCTGCAATAACCTTGGTAAATACCCTTGGTGCTATTGAAAGACCGAAGGGGAGCGCTTGAAATTGGAATTGGCAGATGTTTCCCCCCTTTAGAACTGCAACCCTTAAATATTTTTGAAATCTTGGATGAATTGGCACATGAAAATAAGCGTCTTTTAGATCTAAAATAGCCATATAACAATGGGGGTAGAGAAGAAGAATGGCAGATTTGATAGTTTCCATTTTGAACTTCCTTATCTTCAAAAATTTGTTCAGATCTTTTAGATTTATGATTGTTCTTTGAGATCCATCCGGCTTTGGGACTAGAAAAAGATGGGAAAAATACCCCTTGCCAGATTCTAGAGGGGGTACGGGAATCAACACTTGTTTTTGAATTAACTTTTCTACCTCCTCTAATATGGGGGAAGGACCACTTTTCCTTACCCTTGTATCTGTGAGAACGAATCTTTGAGGAGGGACGGAAATGAACTCTAAGGTAAGACCTGCACTGATGATATCTGTCACCCAGGGACTGGCTACCATCCTCCAGGCCGGCAGAAAGTACCGAAGTCTTCCTCCTACCCCCCCGCTGGCGTCATTGTAGGGAAGTCTTTTTGTTAGCGGAGGAAGATTTCCCAAACAGGAAACCTCTGTTAGACTGGTTTCTTTGTTTAAACCCCTGTTCTTTATCCCTGAACTGCCTTTTATTTGCCTGGTTTCCAAAGGGACGAAAGGAGCGCCTGGGTCTGGGGAAGGAAAAGGAGGACTGATATGGGCCAGGAAACCTCTTTTTCTTGTCTGCCGCCTTATCTAATAGGTCATCTAACTGGGGGCCAAACAGGAATTCACCCTGACAGGGAATGGTGCATAGCTTCTGTTTTGAATTAACGTCTCCCCCCCCCCAGCTTTTGAGCCATAAGGCTCTTCGTGCCGAATTAATCGATGCTGAAGATTGAGCAGACAATCTAAGGGAATCCACCGAAGCATCTGAAAGGAAATCAGCCGCCTTTTGAAGGGTAGGTAGAGAACTAAGAATTTGGTCTCTGGGACATCTATCTTTCAATTGTACTTCCAGCTGCTCTAACCACAATGACAGGGACCTGGCAGTAACTGTGGCCGCAATACTAGGAGCAAAGGAAAAAGACGAAGCCTCCCAGGCATTTTTTAAGTAAGACTCTGCTTTTTTGTCAAGAGGATCTTTTAAGAACCCCGAATCCTCAAAAGGAAGAGAGGACTTCCTAGAGGCCTTAGAAATGGCGACGTCTATCTTTGGGGCTTTACCCCAAGAGGAAGAAGCCTCTTCTTCAAAGGGGTACTTACGCTTGAAACTACGAGGGATAAACACTTTCTTGTCTGGTCTACCCCATTCTTTATTAATAAGGGAACGGATGCTATCATGAAAAGGGAAACATCTATGCCTTTTATCCCGTAGTCCCTCAAACATTGAATCTTCTACCGTTTTAGTCAATTTTTCTTCTTCTAGATTCATAGTTGCCCTGATAGCCTTGAGTAACTTCTCAGTGTCTTCCGGAGGGAAGCAAAATCTTCTAGAAATGTCCTCCTCAGAGGAAGAAGACTCGCCAGTAGAACATTCTTCAGGGTCTGTATCAGAATCTAATGAAGAATCGTCTTGCATAGTCAGTTTTCTCCGGCTTTTATGTTTGATTGACGTTTTAAGAGAGCTTCTGACCTCAGATCTAATCAAGGTTTTGATATTATCTAGAAACGTAGGAGATTCTTCTGAAATAGTACGGTCAATACATGACTGGCAGAGTTTTTTATCATAAGAAGAAGACAATGATGTTCTGCATAGGGCACATTCTTTGTTTCTCCTTTTTGCTACCATTTTCCTAGGTTTGTCCTGAAACAATTTAATTTATAATCAATAAGGTGACCAGAGACCCAGCCACTTACCCAGCCAAGTGAAACAGGTAATACCAGGACTGCAGGCACAGGATCCTTTTCAGAAGTTTCCTGTGTTCTTTCCTCTTCCATGATAGAAAGAAGTATAGGGCACCTATTAAAAAACCCATTATATAGCAGTAGAAGCAGTAAAATATAGTGGTAGGAAACATACCAGTATATACTACCTGTAATACCAGATAGGAGCACATCAATGGGGCATACAGGCTACCATTTTCCTCAACATGGCTAACCCCTGCCGCTCCTTTTAAACATCCCGCGCAGCCGGAAGCTCTCCTCGGCCGCGGGACTCGCGTCGCACCGGAAGTGCGTCACTCACCCGGCTTCTTGGAATAATCGGGCCGCACCGGAAGTGCGTCACCCGCCATAGGCTGCATTCACCCAGGCGGCCCGGAAGCGTGCACTGTCACCCGGCGATCTGACTTCCGCATTCACCCATCGGCTCCCAGCCGGGACTGCAGGTAAGCTAGCCGCCCGTTATTCAGAGCTGCAACATGTTGCATTACTCCCACTGGAGATGCACATGTGCCTGCCAGAGTTGTACGGGGGATCCCCGGAGATCCCCCCACAACCCCTGATCCTAACAGCCGGACACCGCCGCGCGATGGATCAGGCAGGCGACCGACGGTCTCTCTAGGGGACCCCCTAGGAAAAAATAAAATAAAGACCACGGCAAAAAAACCTAAAAGGGAATACTGTAGGTCTCCTACTCCAGGGACAGGAAACCACTGAGGTGGTAGAGGAGGCTCCACCTTTTTATTCTGTAGGTTTCCTGTCCCTGGGGGTGGATCCTCTCTGTGGTGCTGTCGTGGGGGAGGGGAAAAATATCAGTGTAAAAAAGCACCTTAAACAATGTATTCATAGTTCTGTATTCATACTTTAACCTTCTCCACAGTAGTACATATTTGAGCTTGTCGTGTACAATAATTGAGACCTGCAAAGGACCTCCTTCTAAAAGAACAAAGTTAAGTCACAATGCCAAAGGAATGATGATTATGCTTTGTGTCACGCTCTCATTTTTTTTTTTAATACTCATCCTTTATGATACATATGTCACAGTATGAGATGACTTACGTGGGGCTTCCACCTCCACACCGCACTGCATCTCCCGGTTGTCGACCTATTGAAGTAAATGGATCCGCAATCCGTGATGCTGTTTGCGGGCCGCAATATGGCCACGGCCGGGCAAATATGCCAAAATAATGGCAAAAGGGACCCAGCATGCATGTGGAACCAAACACCCCCTGATTATATGGAAGCCAAGGTTGGCACATAACAGGTAGGAAATAGTGTTAGGTTCCCGTTCTACAGAGATCACCTGGACGATTTGGTGAACGGGCCCAGATAATTTTGTACAAAATATATTTGCCAAGAATCTCTAATTTACCAAACAAGCATAGGATTAGCTCCAGAATTCTGCATATCTCTATGGCATTTTGTGCTTTATCTGGTCAGCAGTGTGCCGTTGCATTGTATGTATTTTCCTAAATATGTCAAAATAGTCTCAATTCCCTATTTTTGCTACTTAAAGCTAGAATTTTAGAGTGCAGGACTTTCCTATTCTTCAACCGTATAAATAGAATACTGCCTAGCAGCATGCTTAAATGCATGAACCATGCTCAGGAACGTAACAAATGATTCCTGTAGAAAGGAAACAGAAAAGCTCCTATTAAGGCCCCATTCACTCGTCCGTATTTGTGCACATCCTGGAAAACGGTTAGTTTTTTGCGGATCCGTTGTTCCGCCAAAAATTCTGTTTTTCCAGCACATCCGTTTTTCCGTAAAAAAAAGACCGGAAAGGATGTATCCATATGTCAATGGAAGGCTGAATAACATCTGTACCTTTTTTTTTTTTACCCTCCTGGAACGGAATCCGCAAATGCGGATGACATGCGGATGCCTTTCCGCATGTCTTCCACATTTACAGACGTCCCATAGACTTTTATTGGGCTACGGACCGCAATTTCGGGATGAAAGTAGGACATGCTGTTTTTTTATTGCGGACAATCGGAACGAAAACACGGATGCGGACAACACACAGAGTGATGTCCGCATTTTTTCGGGAACCATTGAAATGAATGGATCCGCATAATATCCGCATTTTAGATCCGTTATTGCGGATAGGATGCAGAGCAAAAATCAGGACGTGTGAATGGGGCCTTATAGACCATAAAGCTTCCTTCACACCTTTACATATCTTTTTTTTAACATTTTTGGTAGTATTTGTAGTAAAAGTTTATACAGTCTTTTTAAAAGATGTTTTACATCTCTAATAGAGATGACTAAGGGAAAAATGCTATACTCTGAGCATGCTATTTTTTGAACAAAAGTTAAAAAAAGCATACAACACAACATATTGTTTAGCGAATTCCATAATCCAAAATGAAGAGACTTTAAAAGACATTTCCATCATTTTTTTTTTGTTAAACACTCACTGACAAAAAATGAATTCGGTAAAACTCTGCATACAGTTATGTCTCAGGCAGATATGTAAATGATTAAAGATGTGGTCTGATTAGACACTGGTCTGATTAGACTTCCTTTAACCCTTTCAGTCCCGGAGGTTTTTTCGGTTTTGCGTTTTCATTTTGCGCTCCCTGCCTTTAAACAGCCATAACTGTTTTATTTTTCTGTTCACATAGCTGTATGAGGGCTTGTTTTTTGCAGGACAAGTTGTAATTTCCAACGCCACCTTTTAATATTTCATATGGTGTAGTGGGAAGCGGGAAAAAAAATCCAAATCAGGTGAAATTGCAAAAAAACGCTATTCCGCTACAGTTCTATGGGTTTTTTATTTACAGCGTTCGATGTTCATTAAAACTGACCAGTTGCTTTTATTCCACTGGTCATTACGAATCCGGCAATACCTAATATGTATAGCTTTTCCTGCGTTTTGATAGTGATAAAATAATTATAAAGTTGGACATTTTTTATTTTTTTGTTGACGTATCTTGACCCCTATAACTTTTTGGTATTTATGTGTCCGGAGCTGTATGGGGGCTCATTTTTTGAGGGGCGATCTGAACTTTTTATTGATACCATTCTAGGGTGTGTATGACTTTTTGATCACTTTTTATTTAATTTTTTTTTAGAAAAAAAGCGACAAAAAACAGCGAATCGCTATTTTGACGCTTTTTTTTTCTGCCACACAATTCGCCGTATTGGAATTTTTTTTAATGTTTTAAAAGTACGGTTGTTTTCGTCACGGTGATACCCATGATGTCTATATTTATTGTTATTTAGATATTTATTTTTTTAATTATACGGAAAAGGGGGTGATTTAAACTTTTATATTTTTTTAATTTTTTTATATATTTTTAACGCTTCCGGGTTTTTGCGCTACTAGATGCCATGATCTCATGTGATCACGGCATCTAATGGCTGAAGAGGAAACCGTTGATGGCGGTAAGTACCCGCAAGTCTCTGCTGTTAGAAACAGCAGAGACTTGCCGGCCATGACGCCCTCCGCACGTGCATTGAAAGGGTTAAAGGGCCTTAAAGTGCTTCTCCCGCTGCCCTACAAGAAAGCTTCTCTAAGGCTAGTTTCACATGAAAGTTGTGTTTTGCGGTCCGCAAATTGCGGATCCGCAAAAAAACCAGATGGCATCCGTGTGCATTCTGTATTTTGCGGAACGGAACAGCTGGCCCCTAATAGAACAGTACTATTCTTGTCCGTATTACGGACATGTTCTAATAGGACATGTTCTATTTTTTTTGCTGGGCTACGGAACGGGCATACGGATGCGGACAGCACATAGTATGCTCTCAGTATTTTTTGCAGACCCACAGAAATGAATGAATCGGAGCCCACAAAAAATTCTGTCATGTGAAAGAGGCCTTAGGCTACTTTTAGGCCTCATGCACACGAACGTGTGCTGGCCGTGCCCATGCTGCGGGCCGCAAACTTGAATGGGGTCCGCGATCCGCATCCAAGGGTCTGCACCGCAAAAAAGTAGTACTTGCGCTACTTTTTTGCAGTGCGGTAGTGCTTTCGTGGTGTTCCGATCCGTGCCTCCGCTCCGCATCTCCCGGATCGTGGACCCATTGAAGTGAATGGATCCGTGATGCGGCCTGCACACGGCCGGTGCCCGTTTATTGCGGACCCGCCGTATGCAGACCGCAATACAGGCACGGCCAGCACACATTCGTGTGCATGAGGCCTTACACGAACATTATGTTTTGCGGTCCGCAAATTGCGGATCTGCAAAAAAAACGGATGATGTCCGTATGGTATCCGTTTTTTTGCGGATCCGTTGTAACAATGCCTATCCTTGTCCGCTAAACGGACAAGACTAGGACATGTTCTATTTTTTTTGTGGGCTACGGAACAGACATATGGATGCGGACAGCACACAGCGTGCTGTCAGTATTTTTTGCGGACCCATAGAAATGAATGGGTCCGCATCTTATCATCAAAATATGCGGATCGGAGCCTGCAAAAAATACTGTCGTGTGAAAGAGGTAGGGTAGTTCTTGGTGAGAGATCCTTGACTACTGTGTAGCAGTAATGCCTCTACAATTTTACCAAATTGACAGACTTTCCGAGGAGGCTCATTATTGGAATGAGGGAAGCGGGACTGTCATTTGACGAGTGCTCACCATCTAGAACTTTGTGTTAGATGTTGGGAGCAGTGGTTCTGTGTGAGCACACACATGGCAAACAGGCTCTGAATGGCCCAGACAGACCACCAGTAGAGAGGATCATTTGATCTGCAGACAAGCACAAGCAGCTCCCACAGTATCATTGTCCACCATCCAGACACAAGTGGTACCTTCATTACACATCATTTTTCTATGCCCAGACCATTTCCTGGCACTTAGCAAAAGGAAATTTGGTCTCACAGCACCCATTACATTTCCTGCCATTGACAGGCAATCATCATCACCTTCATTTGCAGTGGAGACATGAACGAGAAAGCTGGACTGCTGATGACTGGAACTATATCATCTTTAGCAAAAAAATCCAAGTTCTGTTTGGGATTTAACAATGGTTGGGTTCAAGTATGTAGGCTGGTGGTGAGAATTTCAGTCCTGTGGAGAGGCTAGGGCTACACGGCGACAACTGTCGCGGCTAGAATCGCTGAGTAGCAGGGATCCCATAGAATGAATCACAAGAAATCCAACAGGGCTGGACTTCTTGCGACTGCGGCGGCGATCCCATTCATTCTATGGGATCCCCGCTACTCAGCGATCCTAGCCGCGACACATGTCGCCGTGTAGCCCTAGCCTTAGGCTACTTTTACACTAGAGTTTTGCTCCGCATCCCATAACGTAAAGAAAACTGTGGCTTGCTGTGGTTTTCTGTCTGCTATAAGAACACAACCAAATGGAACACAATGCTTTTTGGAGCATTCCGTTCTGTTCAGTTACATTTTGCCCCATTGTCAATGAATGGGGACAAAACAGAAGCGATTTTTTCCGGAAAATAGAAACCCTAGTGTGAAAGTAGCCTAATAACATTGCCCCAACTGCTGGTGAGCCATCGCATACAACAGTTGGTCAGCTCTAGTAGTGATACGAGCTACACTAACAGCTCAGTGATATGAGCAGGATGATCTTCTTTTCAATAATACAGTTTTTCTCAATAAACTCATCCCTTTGCTATAATATTGTAAGCACTTACATATATTATCATAGCGCTCAGACATATAAAGGTTAATGTGATGCCAAAAACAACTTCTTAGGACATTTTTTTTTTAGCTGTGACTGTATATTAACAGCCTATATGTGAATATTTGATGTACATTTTTTTAACCTCTTCAAGACCAGGCGATTTCCGTTTTTT
The DNA here is from genome assembly GCA_900303285.1 of Rhinella marina. NCBI lineage: Eukaryota > Metazoa > Chordata > Amphibia > Anura > Bufonidae > Rhinella > Rhinella marina. The sequence goes on along the minus strand of ONZH01026269.1, from coordinate 78,110 downwards.
CCTTTTCATTTTTTACTCCCAGCCTTCCCAATGACATAACATTTTTACTTTTTTATTCACATGTTTTTTACACAACAAGTTGTACTTTCTAATTGCACCATTTACAGTTGCATGCAATGTAGTAGAAAGCAGGAAAAAAAAATCCAAATGGGGTGGAATTATTAACCACAATTCTGCCACAGTTTTATGGATTTTGTCTTGTCAGAGTTTCCTATGCAGTAACACTGAACTTTTATGTTCATTTTCTGGGTCAGTACAATTACAAAGATATCACATATAGATTTTTTTTGTACATTTTAATACTGAAAAAAAATACATTTCTTCTTTGCATTGCCATATTCTGACCCCCATCATTTTTTTTATGTGTATCAAACTTTTTTATTTTTATGTGTATCATTTTGGGGAGTGTACGACTTTTTGATAACTTTTTATTAAAATTTTTGCTGCAGCGACCAAAAATTAGCAATGTTGAGTTTTTCCAGATGAATATTTTTATATTCTAATAGTATATTTTAATAGCATTTTCACAAATGCAGGAGAATCATTTTATGTATTTTTTAAATATTTTTAAAAACTTTTATTTATTTATTTTCTACACTTTTTAATAGTTCCCCTAGGGGGAACATCAAATAGCCTTGCATGATTTTCTCAGACCATCAACTGTGGCAAAAGAGGAAAAGGGGAGAGGAGCCTAAAAACTGTAAAAAAAAAAATGTAAAAAGAAAGAAAAAAAGCACAGATGCAGATTTACAAATTCTGTTCAATAATACCCAGGGTAAACTAAGACTGGAAAGTCTAAAATGTGCCAGATTTGTCACAATGTAACATAGTAAGGCCTTGTTCACACGTCAGTTATTTGATCAGTTATTTCCATAACTTATTGTGAGCCAAAACCAGGGGTGGAGGTTACATAGAGATCAGGTGTAATGAAAAGATCTGCACCTGTTCAGTGTTTTTGACCCGCTCCTGGTTTTGTCTCACAATAACTGATGGAAAAAAATGATTAAATAACTGAGGTGTGAACAAGCCCTAACATAGTAACAGAGTTTACAAGGCCAAAAAAAGACATCTGTCCATCCAGTTCGGCTTGTTATCCTGCAAGTTGATCCAGAGGAAGGCAAAAAACCTCTGTGAGGTAAAAGCCAATTTTCCCCACTTTAGGGGAAAAAAATTACTTCCAGACTCCAATCAGGCAATCAGAATAACTCCCTGGATCAACGACCCCTCTCTAGTAACTATAACCTGTAATATTATTACACTCCAGAAATACATCCAGGCCCTTCTTGAACTCTTTAATGAACTCACCATCACCACCTACTCAGGCAGAGAGTTCCATAGTCTTACTGCCCTTACCGTAAAGAATCCCCTTCTATGTTTGTGTACAAACCTTCTTTCCTCCAGATGCAGAGAATGTCACCTCGTCACAGTAACAGTCCTGGGGATAAATAGATCATGGGAGAGATCTCTGTACTGACCCCTGATATATTTATACATAGTTATTAGATCTCCCCTCAGTCATCTTTTTTCTAATGTGAATAACCCTAATTTTGATCATCTTTCTGGGTACTGTACTCCACCCATTCCAGTTATTACTTAAGTTGCCCTCCTCTGAACCCTCTCCAGCTCTGATATGTCTGCCTTGTTCACAAGAGCTCAGAACTGTACACAGTACTCCATGTGTGGTCTGACTAGTGATTTGTAAAGTGGCAGGACTATGTTCTCATCAACCCATTATCTTATTGGCCTTGGCAGCAGCTGTCTGACACTGGTTTCTACAGCTTAGGGCTCGTTCACACGACCGTATTTTTCTTTCCGTGTTTGTTCCGTTATTTTGCGAACCGTATGCAGAACCATTCATTTCAATGGGTCCGCAAAAAAACAGAAGGTACTCTGTGTGCATTCCATTTCCGTATGTCCGTTTTTTTTGTTCCGCAAAAAAATAGAACATGTCCTATTATTGTTTGCATTACAGACAATAATAGGATTATTCTATTAGGGGCCAGCTGTTCCGTTCCTCAAAATACGGAATGCACATGGATGTCATCCGTAAATACATACGGTCTTGTGAACAAGCCCTTAGTTTGCTGTTCACTAAAATGCCTAGGTCCTTTTCCACGTCAATAAGGGTCTGCTGCTGGATGATGAATATGTTGCAACTTTAGACTGTCTAGCTTAACCTTTGCAGGATTAGGATAGGGCTATGATGGCTAACCTCCAGCAATCCAGCTTTGGTAAAACTACAACTCCCAAGATGTACTCTGGCTTGGCTATTCTCGGGACTCCATAGAAATAAATGGTGCATGCTGGGAGTCGTAGTTTCACCACAGCTGGAATGCCAGGGGTTAGCCATCACTGGGCTAGGGCTACACTGCAACTTTTTGATTTTAACTACTGAAGACAGTTGCAGCTCAAATAAATGTATTCAGTGGAATGCAATCTTGTGGACTGCAGCAGGGTTGCCAACCAGAATGTTTTGTTTTTCTGGACAATTTATCCCAAAATTACGGACAGCCAACACTTTTTACAGACAAATTGAAAAAACATAAAGATGATAAGTAATACAGAGCTACAGTTCAATATCCTGATAAGAACTCATTACCAGCCCTTACTTTGAGCTGTAAAATCTATGTATAATCTACTCAAGAACCACCAGCCTCAAAAAAATCATGGACATGTCTATTTTTTTCACGGACACAGGAACAAAGTCACCTATTTTTACGGACTGTCCAGAAATTACTGGACAGTTGGAAACCCTGGACTGCAGTTATCATTCAATAGTTAAAATCAATCAGTCAAGCTACAAAAACTTGCGGTGTAGCGCAGGCCTAACAGGCTGAACTAGATGTATATATGTCTAGGGATGAGCGAACCCGTGGAAGTTCGGGTTCGCCGTGTTCGGACGAACTTCAGGTCATAGTTCGGGTTCGGGACCTGAACCTCATTGAAGTCAGTGGGGACCTGAACTTTGGTGCACTAAAATTGCTGTAAAATAGTCATAGTAGGGGCTAGAGGGCTGCAAAAGCAAGCAAAATTGGGTTAAGAGCAGAACAGTTGTCCTGCAAACAAATGTGGATAGGGAAATGACTTAAAATAACATAGAATAGAAAAAAATAATAATAATGATCTTGAACTAGGAGGCAGAGGTCAAAGTGGAATAGGGGGTAGAGGAGGCGGTGGACGTGGCAGGCTAGGTGGAAGCGGTGATGGAGGATGAGGAGGTAGCCAACACTGTTTTTGTTGTTGTTTTTTTTCCTTTATTTATTTTTTATTTTTATTTTTTAAATAAATTTGGGAAGATCCCAAAACATTGGGAAATAGAAAAGCAAATGCAAAGAGAAAGTGCGCTGGAGTATAACAATGGCTGGGTGCGGCCAGTCTACTGAGCACAAGGTACGGACAAGTCCTGTGGGATCCATGCCCGATTCATTTTAATGAACATGAGCTTGTCCACACTGGCTGTGGGCAGGTGGCTGCGCTTGTCTGTGATTACCCCCCCTGCCTTGCTAAACACACGTTCGGACAATGCAGGGCAGGTCAGCACCTCCAAGGCGTAAAGGGCAAGCTCAGGCCAGATGCCCCATTTGGAGACCCAAAAGTTGAATGGGGCAGACCCATCAGTCAGTAAATGTAGGCATGTGCACACGTACTGTTCCACCATGTTGCTGAAATGCTGCCTCCTGCTCCTTCCATTTCAGCTGGTGGTGCTGCTTGTTGTGGCGTGCTGACAAATCTTTTCCACATTTTGGCCATACTAACCCTCCCTTCTGAGGTGCTAGCGGTGCCCCAGCTGCACTGGGGACTTCTTTCTCCTCCTCCTCTGCCTTCACCTGGTGCTTCCAGGCAAGGGATGCTCAGCGGCAACAACCAGTCATCGGTCTGTTGTTGCTTGCCCATCCACAGCTCCTGCAAGGTGTTGGGTATTTCCCCCAAACAGATGAGTTTCAAAACAGTCTGCTGTCATTTCCCCCTGGCTGTGCTGAAGTCATTGGTGAAGGTGTTACACTGACTGGATGAGGAAGTGGTAGAGGAGGAAGTCGAGTAGGAGGAGGAGGCAACAGGAGGAAACGAGAAATGTCCTGCAATCCTCGGTGGTGGTAGGACATGCGCCAAACTGCTATCGGCCTCAGGCCCAGCCACCATTGCATTTACCCAGTGTGCAGTTAAGGAGATATAACCTCCCTGCCTGTGCTTACTGGTGCACGTATGGGTAGTTATGTGGACCTTGCCACAGATGGCATTGCGAAGTGCACACCTGATTTTGTCGATCACTTGGTTGCTTCCATGGGGCAGTGTGGACATGCTTGGTGATGGTGGTTGAGGTGGTGGTGTTGCTGTCACGTCCTCTGTTTCCGGGGTGGCAGGTGCCACTGTCACTCCAGAGGGGGAGGAAGAGACTGAGACTGCAGCAGAAGAGGGAGCAAGAGGAACCTGAGATCTTTTGTGGTTTATCAGGTGTGTACTCCACTGCAGCTCGTGCTTTGCATTTAGATGCCTGGTCATGCAAGTGGTGCTCAGGTTTAGAACATTTATGCCTCGCTTCAGGCTCTGATTGCACAGCGTGCAAACCACTTGCGTCTTATCATCAACACATTGTCTGAAGAACTGTCAAGCCAGGGAACTCCTTGGAGCTGGCTTTGGTGTGCTCAGTCCCTGGGTGCGGTGGGCAGCAGCACGCATACTGGCTAGGGGACAGCCACTCTGCTTTTGCACCCTGATCACTCTTTTGTTTTGTGTCTGGCGCTGTGTGACCACCACCTCTTCCTCTGAACTTCACATGTCACTCGCATGACCTTCATTCCATCTGGGGTCTAGGACCACACGGCAGAAAGCCGCAGCAGTTGGCACCTATGTTTTGTCATCATCATCAGACACGTGCTGCGTTGGTCCTCCCATGTCCACAATCTGAAACATAAGTGGTTGGGCATCAGTGCTCTCAATCTCTTACACTTTTGGGGAAGGCCTAGGAGGATGGCCCATAGAAACCCCGCCAGCAGAGTCATCAAAAAGCATAAGAGACTGCTGCATGACTTAGGACTCAGACTGCTTGGCTGATTTGCAAGGGGTTGAGGTGAAAGACAGATGTCCATGAGCTGCAGGTGGCAACTTTGCGGTTTCAGCAGGGGACGGGGTGGGAGACAATGTGAAGGAACTGGAGGTACTGTTAGCCATCCAATCTGCTACCACCTCTACTTGTTCTGGCCTCACCATTTGCACACCGGTATTCGGGCCTACAAAATGACGCTGAACATCCTATCGCCTCCGTGCACCTGAGGAAGGAGTTTCATTTGGGCATGTAGCTGGCACAGATCGACCACAGCCACTGGACTAACAGATGGATTAACTATTTTTGTGTCAGGGGTGCAAAAATGCTGCCTTGCACCCACATAAAATCGCTATAAGTCACCCACATGATTAACAGCCAGATTAATTATTATATTTTTGTGTCAGGCGTGCAAAGCTGGTGTATTTCACTCACAAAAAATCACTATATATACTGTAGGTCACCCACAGAATTAAAAGCCAGATTCCTAACACTCTCTCTCACTTCAGCTGCCTGCTTCCTGTCCCTGCACTCCTCAGAGCTGATGGGCAGTGCTACGAGTGAGCCAGCTTATATAGAAGCTGGGTCACATGATGCACCGGCTAGTCACAGCCATGCCATTTCTAGGCATAGCTGTGATGGCTTCTAAGTACCCACAACTTAGAAGCTTGTTGATTGGCTGCCCTGCAGACTTTCAAAAAGCTTTATTAAATGCGAAACACTGAACTCGAACCCAAACTTTTCCGTCAATGTTTGAGTTCGGGTCCGGGTACCCGAGCTCGCAAAGTTTGGTACAGACCCAAACTTAAACTTCACACCGCCATCATTAGTTGGCTTACTTTATGCCACAGCCGTGACGAATTTTTGGTGAATCTTAAGCCATATCCTGTCTTTTCTCACTAAGCCACTTCTCAATTTCAAATGAGTTGGAAAAAAGTTCTAAGGGATCCTGCACATGCAAATTTGATCTGGCTTTTATTTTAACCACTGAAAAAAACACCCTAGAAATCATTCACTGTGTTTTCCACACTTCATAAGGTTTTTATAACTTTTTAAGAGACATTTTTTCTAAATGTCCCCCATAATGAGATGTTAAAATGCCAGGAAAAAAAGTAAAAAACTTCAAATGATGCATTTATCAAAAAAAAAAACAAAAAACAAAAAAAGTCAGACTCCAAAAAACTACCTAGTTAAAAATGTCAGTAGTTAAGAAGAAAAAACTTGTGTCTTGCAATTCATATTTACCATAGACTTTCGGATAACAGCTGGAGCTGGCAACATTTGCAGGTGCAAAATGCACTTTTAAAACTGCAAATGGTCAAAAAAACGCCACTAGAAACCCATGTTTTCTGTGGGTGAAAGTCACTGCACCAACTGAAAATCCTCATGGACATGAAAGCTTTCTATGTGTGATAATAGTGCTATGAAACAGCACCACTTATGTCCATGTTTCTGCTCTTGCAGCTGATCCCAATTCTAATGAATAAGGCCTTGTTCACAGTTCCGGAGATCCGGCAGGCTGTTCTGCACATAGCAGCCTGCTGAATCTCACAGGATCTGGCATTGCTCTATTTCACCACCAGATACCCATTGCCTGCAATGAGGTCCGGTGGTGATGTGGAGCTGTGTCTTGGGGGAGGGGTTGAAATATCATTTTTTTCTTATCCTGGAGTACCCCTTTAATTTAAAAAAAAATGCGTTTTAATTGCGTTAAATGAGTGACACAATGCAATATATAGTGGCACAATGACAGAGTCTGGAAGGGGTGGTAGCAGCATCAAGAGGAGGCCACAGAGTGGCACAATGACAGAGCGTGGAAGTGGCAGCAGCAGCATCAAGAGGTGACAGAGTGGCACAATGACAACTCTGTCATTGTGCCACTCTGTCACCTCCTGATGTTGCTACTGCTGCCACTTCCACACTCGTGGAAGTGGCAGCAGTAGCAACATCAGGAGGACACAGAGTGGCACAATGACAGAGATTGGAAGAGGAAAGTTCCTATCACTACTAATGTCTGTGCTCGAGGAATTGATGTAAAACAAGTGTCGATTGTTTGACCTGCCTGTGACTGCAGAAGGTTTGGCAGAGTGGCAAGGTGACATAATGTAGAAGTGGCAGCAGCAGTAGCATCATCAGGAGGTCACAGAGTGGCACAATGACAGAGTGTGGAGGTGGCAGCAGCAGCAGGAGGCCACAGAGTGCCACAACAACAGTTCAGAGGTGGCAGCGGCAGCAGCAGCATCTGGAGACCACAGAGTGGCAAGGTGGCATAATGTGGAGGTGGCAGCAGTAGCATCATGAGACCACAGAGTGACCCAGTGACAGAGTGGGGAGGTGGGTGGCAATAACAGTACTGCTGACGATGGTGAATGTAAGAAGGAGCAATTGGCATCAGATGTGTGGCAACAGGCGGGTGACAGCATCAGAATAGTGGCTGAGGCAGGTAGCCAGAAGAAACTGGTCTCTTTTGTCAAGGTTTGGGTGAGGCAGCATGGATGGTCTAATCTGATTAATCAGGCATTGGTGGGTGGAAAACCTGGCTGATCCACACCTGATTCGTCTTGACAAAGCTCAGTCTCTCCACATTTTGGGAGGACAGGTTAGTTCTCCTTGGGGTAACTATGGACCCCGCCGCACTAAACACCCATTCTGATGCCACACTAATGGCTGGGCAGGAAGGCTTTCCAGGGCAAACCCGGCCAGTTGCGGCCACAAATCCAGTGGATCTTCAATGATGGATGACAGGGTGCACTCCGAGTATGCCACCACCTGCTGGTTCAGGTTCTGCTCTATGTCTAACTGCTGATAAGTAGTTTATTCACTATGTGGCGGATGAAGAAAGCTAAGAAAGCTGCTCATCAGCAACTCTAGACTCAGGCTGCTGATGAAGCTGGTACTGCTCCTGTCACCCCCCCCACCCAGCAGCCATAGCAGCGGAACGTGAGTGCAGACCCCCGGTCAGACCTGCGAGAGGATGGACAATAGCGCAGATAGGCAGCAGCCAATTGACTACATAGGATGTCTCAATAGTAGTTCTCAAGGCCCCCATTATGGACTGGTAACGAGGGTCTAACATTGTGGAGAGCCAGTAGTCATCCCTCTGCCGAATGATGACAATTCGGCAGTCACTATGCAAGCAAGTGAGTATGCATCGGGCCATTTGCGCAAGTGACTCGGAGGGACTCCCTGCCTCTCTCTCCACTGCATAATGCCACGGTGTGTCTGGGTCCTCTGTCTTGTCTTCTTCATCGCCCTGTAGCTCATCTGGCTGCTCCTGCTCCTCCTGATCCTCCTCTCCTGTCACCTATGTAGAAAAAAAACCCTTTTTGCTATACTTTGCTTGTGCTCCAATGTCCATCTCCTCTTCCTCCTCCTCCAGTTCAGCCCCCACAGGGCTCATATGGCCATGAGATGTAGTCACCACGTCTGCAGTCCCCTGACCAGCCAGATTTACCAGCATCTTTTTCAGGATATGAATCAGTGGAATGACGTTGTCCATTCCGTAGTCCTGGAGACTGACAAATAAAGTGGCCTCCTCAAAGGGCACGAGCAAACGGCAGGTGTCATGCATGAGCTGCCACTGGCTGACATTGAAGTTACACAGGGGAGTACCTCTGTCCGCTTGGATCATCAAGAAATCATTTATGGCCTTTCTCTGTTCGTACAGTTGGTCCAACATATGGAGGATAGAATTCCAAGAGGTGGAAACACTGCATATTAGCCTATGTTGGAGGACGCTGTTCAGCCGCTTTAGCTCAAGAAGGGTGTGCTTGGCGGTGTACGAGTGGATGAAGTGCATGCAATGTTTCCTGGCCATTTTTAGGATGTCTTGCAGATGGGTAGAAGACTTTAGGAACCGCTTGACAACCAGATTGAACATGTGCACCATGTAGGGCGCGTGGCACAGCACCGACACCATGTTCTTCCCGTTGTCGGTCACCATGGTTCCGATTTTGAATTGTTGGGGAGGAAGCCAGGATTTGATTTCTTGACAAAGGACGCAGAGCAGTTCCTCCTCTGTGTGACTCGGTTTGCCCAAACAAACGAGGTGTAGAAGGAGGTAACGAGGTGACACCGCCGTGCCCTACACATGTGGTATGCTGGTGGGGCACTGTGAATTGTCCCTGCAGTGGAGGCTGAGGACACAGTGGAGGATGAAGAGGCAGAGGCAGGCATTGTTGCAGGACTAACAGCGTGAGAATGTGGAGGCAGAAGCGGTGTCGCATGGCCTAGTTGCTGGGATGGCTGTGCAGGAACCACAGTTACCTAGTGGGCCGTAAAGGACATGAGTACACAAATGCTGCTGTCTCTTGGCAATCGCTTTGCTGATTGATTGCTGACGGAATGACTGACGAGGAGTAGGAGGAGGAGCAGGAGCATCAGATGATGGGAAGGACAGACAACTCCCTTCGGCTCAGGTGGTGGAGCCTTGACTGCCTGATATCAGGTGGGTGCTACTGGGTGATGCATTGGCTGCTGCAGCAGGCTACACCATCACATTGGAGCCATGGTTCTCCCAGGCCACTTTATGGTGACGCAGGGCCGTGGTCCCAACATTGGCACCTGGCCACGCTTCACCTTCTGCCCACAGATTCTACAAATAGCCATGTTCACCTCACCTGGCGGCTTAACAAAAAACTGCCACACTGCCTAGTAGGTGATTTTACCCCCAACACTCAGCACTGACTGACTGCAACGGCCGCTGCCTCTGTCAACCCCTGCACCACTACTCTCCTGGCAGGTAGGCTTCTGCGAGGCGGGTGAGGTGAACCATTCAATAACCGCTGGGTTGCTGGTCAAGACATGACTGCTAGATGACACCGGGAGCTCGGGCCTCTCTAAGTGACCTCTGCTGCCACACCCCCTTATGACCTGTGCCTGCACCAGAAACATTTAGGCTTCTGCCACTCCCCTGTGCAGGGCCTGTCACTTTTCGGTCTGACATACTGTTAGATCAAATCTAATATATAAAGCTGAGTGTATGTGTGTGTGTATGTGTGTATGTCCGCTAATGGAATCCGCACCGCTGCAGTTACAATGACAAAATTTGGCACACATGTACATCAGGTGTCCGGGAAGGTTTTAGAACAGTTTTCAGCTCTCCAGGACGTACCGTTCCTGAGATATTACCAAAAAATGCATTAGCCAATAGTAGCCTGGTCACATGGCCCTTATCAGCCAATAGAAGCTCACAGGCAATCTCAACACACCAGGTTTCTATGACAACTTAGCCAGTTCACTGCTGTAGGTCTGCATTAAAGAGGCAGGGCACTGTGGATGACAATGGTAAAGGGGTATTTCGGTTACCATAAATATAACTTATGTTTTAGACTAATTCATCATCAATCATTACCTCATATTTACTGTTCAGTAGTAATAAAAGGTGGGTAGCAAAAAAAGGCTTTACTACATGTAACTGCGGTGCACAAAGGCTAATAAGACCCCAATAATAGGAATTACAGAGGTATGATCTATCGCAAACCTGAAATGAGCAGCTGTATCATGGCAATTTTGAACCCCAGTCAGTGCACCAAGGTGTAATACAATTGTTCCTATTACCCAGGCTCTAAACCCTATTGAACCCTGTTGTGCTTCAATACTTTCCTCCCTATCCTTTCCCTACACTTCTATTGAGCGATATATAAGTTTGAAAGTCTTTTCTACCACTTTCCCTATCGCCTGCTAACGTCTCTCTCTGCACTGGAGTGGAGAATGGCAGAATCCAAGATGGCTGAGGCTATTTATAGGTCACAACATCACAGGGCTGGCTGCTGATTGGCTGCATGCATGACATTGTGGGTGATTCCTCATTCCCAGAGTTCCTTTCTCCATGTCCTAACACGTGCAGCAGTCTTTTTAGGAAAAAAAATGCAATTTGTTACAACGAAGCGTCAGGAAATTCGGATCGAATAAATCGAATAAATCCTGAAATTCGGATCGAATTCCACTTTGTCAGCTTTGATTTGCTCATCTCTATTGATGATGTTCTCAGCTATGGTCTTTATCTTATCACAGTGAATGACTAGAGAAGCAGCAGGAAATTGTCAATATGCTGCTGATACAGAACTTGCCTGGTGCTCTGGTCTGAGTAGTTTTGAACATTTCATTGTCAGAGTCCAAGTGTTAGGGTTGGGGTACACAGACAACGGAGGAACGTGAGCCCTGAGCTCGCCCCAACCTCTGTCCCTGCCTATTGCCCCACCCACGCTAAACCGTGGGGCGCCAACCACGATGACTGCGAGATACACTGAAATAAGGTGCAGGGGAAGGAAGACACACAAGACAGACAAACACCAATAGGGTAGTCAGAAAGCCGAGTCAAACCAGGAGAGTACGTCAGGAACAAAATCAGCAAGCAAAAGAGTAGTCAAAAAACACGCCAAGGGTCAGAGAACAACAGGAGTCAAAATAGCAGAGCACAAAAATCACAAGGGTAGCTGGTGCAGAGAATTCAAACACTGGCAGACATGATAGTTACTGCAGGGTTTAAATGCAGCCAGGAATCCCACTCCCACAGGTGAAAGGGAGGAGAGACTCCTGAGCACAGAATTAACCCCTAGGTGACCCGGTCTGCATAGCAGAGCTGACGGATGAACCAGCTAGATTCTCTGGCGTGATCCTAGTGACCGAGAACGCGAGTGGGCTTGCGTACCCGCCGCGTCCCTGGCACTCGCAGTGTCAGAGGCAGGACCAGCGGTACGGGTGCCATGACCACCAGTCCTGACAGTACCCCCCCCCCACGAGGGGCCTCCGGACCCTTAGATCGTGGAGACGGTTTCAACGGATAATTCTGGTGAAACAATTTTACCAACCGAGGTGCATGCACATCTTTAGCAGGAACCCAGGATCTATCCTCAGGACCGAACCCCTTCCAATGGATCAAATATTGTAGAGAATTCCTTACCAATCTAGAATCAAGAATTCTCTCCACTTCAAACTCAAGGTCTCCATCCACCACCAATGGAGAGGGAGGGTCAGGGAGGGGTACAACGGGGTCAACATAACGCTTAAACAAACTTTTATGAAAAGTGTTGTGAACACGCCATGGAGTGATGGACCATTTGGTTTTGTGATTTTTGCAAGTTCTTCTGAACTTGTGACCACACTGTGCACAGTAGGCTGGTTATGGATTCTGCCCGGGGGGGTATCGGAAACCGACGAAGAAGAGAAAGAAAACCGGGGGTGGAAACCAAAATTACAATAAAAGGGTGATGTGAGTGTAGAAGAGCTTGTATGGTTGTTGATTGCAAATTCTGCTAACGGGAGATATGAAGCCCACAGATGTTGACAGTCAGAGACAAAGAGACGAAGGTACTGGATTAGCTCCTGATTCATCCTTTCTGTCTGCCCGTTAGTTTCAGGGTGAAAGGCAGAAGAAAAGGATAATTTAACCTCCAATTTCGAACAAAAGGCACGCCAAAACTTAGATACAAATTGCACACCCCTGTCTGACACTACATCATCAGGAAGACCATGAAGGCGGACCACATGCTGGATAAAAAGGTCCGCCAATTCCTCCGCCGAGGGTAGTTTTTTTAATGGAACAAAATGGCCCATTTTAGAGAACCGATCCACTACCACCCAGATGACAGTGCACCCCTGGGATAGTGGTAGATCGGTAATAAAGTCCATAGAAATGTTGGACCACGGTCTGTCCGGCACTGGAGCGGGAGAAGAGGACCCTCAGGACGTCTCCTGGGGGTCTTTCCCCGCGCACAGACCTGACAAGCTTGGACGAAAGCATGGACGTCATTAGCCATACGTGGCCACCAATAATTTCTCTTTAATAACTCTAAAGTTCCTCGAACACCTGGGTGACCTGCCATCACTGAACAATGTGTCTCCTCTAACACTCTCAAACGACAAGAATGAGGAACAAATAATTTGCCTTCCGGAAGGTCTTCGGGAGCAGAATTTTGTTTAGCGAGAATTTGAGTGGAGAGGTGAGAGGAGACAGCTGCCAGTACAATACCTGGTGGTAAAATATTTCCAGCTTCAGACTCAGAAACCTCAGGGGTACCAAAACTCCGGGATAAGGCATCTGCCTTTACATTCTTAGTACCCGGTCGGTAGGTAACCACAAAATTAAAACGAGAGAAAAACAAGGCCCACCTGGCCTGGCGAGCATTTAGACGTTTAGCAGTATCTAGATACACAAGATTTTTGTGGTCTGTGATCACTGTCACTGGGTGAAGAGCTCCCTCCAAAAAATGGCGCCACACTTCAAATGCCCATTTGATGGCGAGGAGCTCACGGTTACCAATATCGTAATTTCTTTCACAAGGAGAGAATTTCTTAGAGAAAAATGCACAAGGCCTCAGGTTGGTGAGGGTAGGGGCCCCTGAGACAACACTGCCCCCACACCCACCTCAGAAGCATCCACTTCTACAACAAAGGGTCGTGAGAGATCAGGTTGACACAACACTGGAGCGGAAGAGAAAGCCATCTTAAGCTCATCGAATGCAGCATACGCAGCAGGGGACCAGTTACTAGGATCAGCCCCCTTCCGGGTAAGATCCGTGAGTGGTTTGGCGATTACGGAAAAATTCTTGATGAAGTTCCTGTAATAATTAGCGAAACCCAGAAACCACTGAAGGGATTTTAAGGTATTGGGTTGAACCCAATCCGTAATCGCCTGAACCTTACACGGATCCATCTGAACATCCGAAGGAGTGACCACATAACCCAAAAATGAAATTTTTTGAACACAAAAAATACACTTTTCAAGCTTAGCGAATAAACTATTTTTTCGTAACCGAGAAGAACAAGACGAATATGCTCCTGATGAGAGACCAGATCTGGAGAGAAAAATCAGGATGTCATCCAAATAGACCACCATAAAGACCCCAATATAATCATGAAAAATGGTATTCATGAACCCTTGGAAGACTGCGGGGGCATTGCATAAACCGAAAGGCATTACCAGATATTCAAAATGCCCCCAGAGGAGTATTGAACGCGGTCTTCCATTCATCCCCCTCCCGGACCCGAATCAGGTTATAAGCCCCCCTTAAATCTAGTTTGGAGAACACCTGTGCCCCAGACACCTGATTCAGAAGATCCGGAATGAGGGGGAGTGGCCCAGAGTTCTTGACAGTAATTTTATTTAGTTCGCGGTAATCAATACATGGCCTTAACCCACCATCTTTTTTCTCAACAAAAAAGAAACCAGCCCCAGTTGGTGACTCAGAAGGTCGAATATGTCCAATAGTCAAACTTTCATCTATATACGTCTTAAGAGACTCCCTCTCTGGCACAGACAGATTATATATACGACCTTTAGGCAGTTTGGCATTAGGCAAGAGATCAATTTTACAATCAAAATCCCTATGAGGAGGAAGGACTTGAGACAAGGGTTTGGAAAAAACATCAGAAAAGTCAGACATAAACTTCGGGAGATCCACATTACTAGCATCAGTGGTACAGAGAGAAACATGTGACAGATGGGTTTTACACTGAGGACCCCAACGAACTAGATCCAAAGTTACCCAGTCAATTACTGGATTATGTTCCCCGGAGCCATGGTAGACCCAGGATGACATTCACAGACAAATTTTTCAATTACCAAGAAGGAACAAAATTCCTTATGAAGTGCGCCCACCACCAACTTAACCTGAGGAGTGCGGAATTTGACCAGACCTGCACGCAATGGGGTCTGATCCACACTAGACACTTGGACAGGAGGGGACAACGAAATCAGGGAAGGCAAAATCTGAGACACAAAATCAAAGTCTATGAAATTCGCAGCTGCACCAGAATCCAGAAAAGCCTGACCTGTACATGAGGCTGACTGGACCTCAATAGTGCAGGGCAGGAACATTTTAGAAATTTTAGGGAGTACCTGAGCTCCTAGACAGTCCTCCCGACAACTGTCTAGGAGCGGAAGTTTTTCCTGCTGTGGTTTCTTCGGACAGGCAACAAGCTGATGTTCGATTCTTCCGGCGATGTTCCCTCCTCTGCTCAGGGTTGATGCTGCTGAGCTCCATAGGTTCAGGCCCAGGTAGAGTTGAGACCGGACTGGGGGTCGGCTGAGGAGCAGGAGACACCCGAGGCGGTCGTCTGGACCTTAGGCGTCGGTCCGCCCGGATAGCGAGGGTCATGGCTTCATCAAGAGTTTTAGGTTCTGCATGAGCTAACAACAAGTCTTTTACATGGTCTGAGAGGCCGGTCAAGAACAGGTCCTTCAAGGCCTGATCGTTCCACCCTGAGTCCGTCACGTACTGTCTTAAAGTAGCACCATAGTCTTCCGCCACTTGTCTACCCTGACTGAGAGATAATAAATGGGAAACCGCTAATGCAGGTCGGTCAGGTTCATCATAAATCTGACCGAGGGCAGAAAAGAAACAGTCCAGAGAAAAGCGCAGAGGAGAGTGAGATGGTAAGGAAAACGCCCAATTTTGTGGGTCACCCCGCAGGAGAGACATCACCAACCCCACCTTTTGCGCTTCTGTCCCCGAGGACTGAGGACGTAAAGAAAAATACAGTTTACATCCCTCCCGAAACGAAAAAAATGTCTTTCGATCGCCAGAAAAAAGGTCAGGAAGGGGAATCTTGGGTTCAGGTGCAGGTAACTGAACGGCCGGAGGTGGCCCCGGGGCCGAAGCATGCATGGTTTCCTGGACCTGAAGGCGTGTAGCCAGATCTTGAACCAACTTGGTCAAGGCCTGGACCTGTGCGACCACAGCTGACATAGGCTTCCATAGGTGGAGTGAAAGTAGCTGGACGTATGCAGGTTGCAGGCCTCAATTGGGCCAGTGTTTCTGTTAGGGTTGGGGTACACAGACAACGGAGGAACGTGAGCCCTGAGCTCGCCCCAACCTCTGTCCCTGCCTATTGCCCCACCCACGCTAAACCGTGGGGCGACAACCACGATGACTGCGAGATACACTGAAATAAGGTGCAGGGGAAGGAAGACACACAAGACAGACAAACACCAATAGGGTAGTCAGAAAGCCGAGTCAAACCAGGAGAGTACGTCAGGAACAAAATCAGCAAGCAAAAGAGTAGTCAAAAAACACGCCAAGGGTCAGAGAACAACAGGAGTCAAAATAGCAGAGCACAAAAATCACAAGGGTAGCTGGTGAAGAGAATTCAAACACTGGCAGACATGATAGTTACTGCAGGGTTTAAATGCAGCCAGGAATCCCACTCCCACAGGTGAAAGGGAGGAGAGACTCCTGAGCACAGAATTAACCCCTAGGTGACCCGGTCTGCATAGTAGAGCTGACGGATGAACCAGCTAGATTCTCTGGCGTGATCCTAGTGACCGAGAACGCGAGTGGGCTTGCGTACCCGCCGCGTCCCTGGCACTCGCAGTGTCAGAGGCAGGACCAGCGGTACGGGTGCCATGACCGCCAGTTCTGACACCAAGGACCACCCAAAGAATTCATATCTTCATGCTCCAATCTGTGTGTCAGTAGTATGACACATTAATGGAGTAAAAGAAAGAACATATTGTTCAATAATGTAAGGTTTAGCTCAAAGCATCTGTCAGTCCTCTGAAGGAAAGGTCTCATCAAATAGGTATTTCTAAAGGAATAAGTCTTCATCATTCATATAACCACCTTATATAAACATGTTCTATGTTGCTCTCATGTGCAGAAATGTCATTATTCTACAAAAATGATCTACAATGACTTATTTTTCTATATCTTGGATTTTTTGGAAATTGCAAAATAAATTCCACATTTTATTCTCCCAATTACAAAAGGATTTTTCTGTAGGTCAGAAAATACTTAGATTATTAGAACCTTCTGGGTACTGTGTCTATGTTATATCATTGCAATAAGCATTATGGGGCACATTTATTAAGACTGGTGTTTTAGATGCCGGTCTTAATAAGGCCCTGCACTGGTGGTGGATCCACCAGCTAGGCGCTGGCCTCTACATAATTTTGGCGGATACAGCTTCCTTGCTGTCTTACATTTAGACCATTTTCTACACCTAAAACAAGAGTAGAAAATGGTAAATGAGGCGGGCCTGCCAGCCCATCCCCTTCCCCGCCCACACCGCGCCTACTTTTTTTAGACCTGGCGTGAGAGGGGAAAAGTATCTTTGCGCCGCAATCTGCACCAGAAATATGCCTTTATAGATACTGTATCAGTTGGTCAAGTATGATTAAAACATCTATTTCATATCCTCTTCCTGTATTTGTTGCTACATCATCTAATTACATAGCACTGTTGCAGTTAAAATTTATGGAAGTTAGTATATATTTACATCTCTGCTGAAATTAGACTGCCCATACGCAATCAGGTTTTGATCAGGTCTTCGGATATAAATTTGAACCTAAAACCTGGTGTAGAGGGTAGGTTCTACTTATTCTCTTTTTTGAATCCACACCTGATTTTAGCTTCAAAGTTGCATCTGAAAACCTGAACCAGACTGAATAGTGTATGGATATTATAGATATCAAAATAGTTAGCAGGAATAGGATAGTAGAAACCCCCTTGACATTCTTGTGGCCTGCCATATAATCTTCAATGTTTTATTTGCAAAGCCAGATCACAAGGTCTGTCCAAACAAAACCAGGGAAGCAGAACAACTTCACACAGACAGGAGATCTTCCTAATACCCACCCACCTTATAAAGCCTGTTACTGATATAAGTTTCTTCTAAACCCCTTGAGCCTGGTGGAGCCGTTCGAAAGGTTAGGCTCGGTACCTTAACCTACAGAAGGGGTCATATATAAAAACCCAATACAGATGAATATTCATCAAAGAAATACTGGACCTAATCCATGGTTTAGCAGTGTGCTTCCTCAGGTTGGACTTTTTTAGACGTGGAGTGAGCAGGGAAAAGTCGCAGATTGCCGCACAATTAACCTTTGTGCTGCAATCTTCGCCAGATATACGCCAAAAATTGGCATATATCTGATAATAAATGACCCCCTATAATGCAGACAGTTCATGTCAGGGGAGATGTGGCCAACACACGGACGATGTTTCCTAGACCGAGATGCTCATGTGAATCAGCCCTAAATGATATCTAGTTTTTCCATCACAGGCCCTAACTGCAAGCCAATAATTCCAACAAGTGCTTATTCTAAGAATGTATCATTAATTTTCAATGAATAAGCCACCAGCAATTTATCAGTCCACGCATTTCAAACTGACATTTACCATTCATGATATTGTCAGATCCAGATTGGGTCAAGATGTATGCAGGCTTAATATCTCCCTTCAAAAATTGGCAAAGAAAAGAAATCTTTTACATTGCACTGGTCGGAGACTAACAAATATGACAGCACCACTCTGCTTGATGCATCAGAAATACATTTTGTAATCAGCGATGACATAGTGTAAATGGGCCTCAGTCATCTACAAATTATAAGCAATCTTTTTCCTATTCAAGTTAAATTTGATTTATGCAAAGTATTTCAGCTATGACCGTTCTTCTACTCACCGCTCACATCAAACAAGTCATTAGCATACAAGTATATTAGCAAAGGGCCAATTGACCTTTTCAAAAAGTCTTGTCTAATTTGAGTTAATTTTGTTAGGCAAAACAACATAACAAGAAATCATTGTGTGCATTTATATCAGGAAAATGAAAATGCTACAGCATTGTTACAGTACCTCTAAGTATTTTTTTCAGCTAATTTCCTAAGAACACACAAAAAAAAATCTTGAAAAAACAGTGAAGCATTGAACCAGCAAATTAAAAAAGGCTAAAATTAAATTAACTTCAGCGCTGTTATGCATTATGCATATTACTTTTAAAAAATTAAACCTGGCACAGCAGAATAAATCTGGACATCCCTAAGGGTTTAGAAGAGAAACAAGCCTGGTAGTTTCATACATGTGGCAGTATGGCTTCTTCCTGCATGTCTTATTGCAGTGACATGTCTTATTGCAGTGATATTACAGTGACATGCAATGCAATGTAGTGAAACATTCATGATATCATATGGATAGTAACATTTAGGCAATTATCCTCTTGGCACTGACTGGTCAATTTTTGCTACAGTAAACTAGTACTTTGTGAACACATACATAACCGAAAATACCTCAAAGCACAAAACATGTCAGAAACTCAATATACACTATTTGGAGAGAGGTACAGTAGGTGAGAGACCAGGCATTATGCTTGCCATGTTATTTTATGTGACAATTAAAGCATCTTGGCCACCACTCCTGCCATCACTTCTGGTGATAGATTCTGCCAGCATTATCATTGGAGGTACCCTATAAATGACAGTTGTGTGATGGATATAACTAGAAGGGAAGCAAGAGTAGCAATTGATATGCAGGCTGGCACCTAAGGGGCCAATTTTACACAAAGTCTAGGTGCATAGTGGTCTTAGAAATAATTATCAGCTTGCTGCTGATGGTGTGATGGCAGAATGTGGTTCCATTCCAAGTTATTCTATGGGGCTCTGTAGTTCCCATGTTAAACCTCTGGTTCTGTAAGCAATTGGAGTTCACCTATACCCTTCAGAGATTACTAACGGTGATTAAGAGCCACTGACAGAAATAACATCACATATTGTATATTATTCATAAAATAAATGAAACACCTTTTCTACATTAAAATTGCTGACAGTTTGGCAGGAGCAAGTCTGTGTATACAATGAGGCGGATATACTAAAGTAAAATTGGCCGGAATTCTGTTGCAAAGTGTGACAAAAACGGGAAGTACATGAAATGTGCCAAAATTCTTATGTATTCCAAATTTTTCTTGCACCTAAAGTACCAATGAAGGAGCAGTACCAAGCAAAGCTGAAAAATGTCTAATAATGTCTGTAAAGTGCTACAGAATATAGTATAAGTAATATAAGTGCATCAAATAAATAATTAAATCAATTGAAGACATTTGATGCATTTATTGAATTACATGTATGCCATCCTTGAGATGGAATAGAGAGCTGAGGGTCGGATGTTTAAATAGGTTTTATTTTTCCCTAGGCCAATGATGTCACGTTCATTAGTCATATGACCTATGTGCTGCTCAGGCCCATTTGAAGGAATGGGCCTGAGCTGCAGTACCAAGCAAAGCCACTCTTTAATGTACGAGACTGTGACTGGTATGCTGTGAGCAGCCACCAACGCTGCATCCTCTTAAAAAAGCTGATTGGTGGCAGTGTCTGACTCCACCGATCAGATATTGATAACCTATCCTGAGGATAAGTCATCTATTTTCTACTACTGGAAAACCCCTTTAAGAAAGGAATGATTTATAGGACTTGTGGACGACATCATGTAACCGTGTTTCTGTTTGTGGATGTAAATGAAATGTTATTAAAACCAGTATACCTCTCTAATTATATGTGAATCTATGACTCTTTCATTGCTCTACAATATTATATCCTTTAAGTTCACTTAATGGATTCTTTTCATTAAACCAATTGTACCAATTGCTAAACATGGCCAGTATTAACAGTTTTAAATATTCCTGGTATGTGAGTTAATTTGGACTGAACAATTTGTCTTTGGCAGCTGATATAGCTACATGAATATACTGTTAAGTTCATTTATTTCTGTTTCTACTATTATCCAACAGGGATTTAATCATGGGTCTAGGATTGCCATGGAAACTTAAAGGATCAAGGAGACAACTCCTGGTCCTCTAGGTTACTATGTCAACCTGCACACCCACAAACACACACATTTGCATAGTAATTCATGTACCTGGATCCTATCAATGAGTCTTCAAGGGTTCACATGAATAGCTTTGCATAGAGACCATATAACAATGCAAAGAAAAATGGAGTACAACGTGTAAATAAATGAAGCTTCCACGCTGCCATCTTTTCTAGGTTGTCATTATTTATTACTACAGTTGACGTAGCACATATGTTCTTGCCATTTACTTGAACTAATTTAATAGGTTCATTTATGAAATTGCCATGGCAACCAACCACAACTTTCATTTTACCAGAGCACTATTAGAAATCAAAGCTGTGATGTGATTGGTTACTGTGAGGAAGAAAAAAAAACAGTTTTCCTATTAGACCATTTAATAAATCTGTCCACTGTAGTCTTTTCATTCAGTGCTAATGACAGGAATATCAGTATTTCTGATGAAGTAAATACAGGAATTTATGTATGTGATTAAGTACAGCTCATGCTGCATTACTGTAGAATGTATACTTAAAGGGAACCTGTCATCAACTTTATGCTGACTTCTCTGATAGCAGCATAAAGTAGTGACAGACATGTTGATTTCAGCGGTGTGTCACTCATGAGCTAAAAGTAAGTGGTTCCCGAGAACCAGCATCATAATAATTGCAGCACAGGCCTTAAAAAGAGTCAAATCTACCTGAGAAGAGTCATGGTTATTCATAATCTGCTGCTCTCCCCACCCATCCGCTGATGATTCTCTCCTACACAGAAAGGGAGAAAACTAGGGAGAAGACTGTCAATCATCAGCAGGTGGGTAGGGAGAGCAGGAGATTATGAATAACCATGACTCTTTTTCAGGCCCAGTCTGCAATGCTTGTGATGTTGGTTCTCGGCACCCACTTACTTTTAACTTATAAATGACAAACCTCTGAAATCAACTCACCTGTCTCTACTTTAATCTGCTGTTAGTATGGGCAGCATAAAACTGATGACAGGTTCCCTTTAACTCAACAGTTTAGGCTTGTTCACATTAACATCACAACATCCATTATTAACAAAACCATGACAGTTTGACATCCATTTTGGATCCCATTGACGTATAATGTGGTGCATCAGCTTTCTGTGGCTATGTTTTTTTATGGCAAGTCTAGCACAGAAGATTAAAGGGGGTTATCCAATGATTAAATGGCATCAGTCAGCAGATTTGTACCTATAAAACTGGGTGACCTGTTGCATGGGCACTTGAAGGCATGGGCATCTGTGTTGGTCTCATGTCCATATGTACTGGCATTGCTGAGAAAAATGATGTTTTAATATTTGCAAATGAGCCTCTAGGAGCAGCAGAGGTGTTGCCGTTACACAGAAGCTCAGCTCACTCTGCAACTGCCAAACACTCTGCATTTTCATTGACAGGGCCAGGCAGTGTAAATGTGATCACACCTGGTCCTGACTTCTCCTTACAGGGATACATAGAAGATAATCAAGCCCCTATTAATGTGTCTGATAAACTCAAAGAAATGAATGCCAATTTCCCACTCACTACTGCAGTCAGGGGTGAGGCGATGGAGATGTACTGTGTGAATGCCTCCTTCTGACCTAAAGTGACTTTTGACCTGGAATGTACATGGTACAGGAATAGGAACCCTTGATGGAGCCTTGGTAGGCAAAACTAATTAAATGCTTATTAGCTCATTCCTGAGATGATTTCTACTATTTTACTGCGTGTTTTATACAAGATGGACATCTTGTATCTTGAATAAACATAGCAGGATGTTTTAATTTCACTGCTGACCATTACTGCTAACCGTGCAATTGAGACACACCACTACTTATAATTAACAATGAGTCCAATAGCTCCTTTTAGCTTGTGCTGATTTGCAAGGTACCCCTACAAAAAAGGTGCAAAGCAAGCCAGAATCACTGATTTCAGACTGGATAATTATTTTATATGGGGATGTGCTCTAATCTGACAGATGATGTTGGGGGACAGAAGGATCAGGCTTGTTGAAATTCAACGCCTGATCCTTCTGTTCTCAAAGGAGATACATTGCCACCAGAGGCATCTGTCAGTGGATTACTCCCCATTCCTTACCTTTTATATTTGCAGTTAGATGGAAGATGATTGTGCTGTTGTCTTCCCTATTGGTGATTAGAAAATAATTTGAAATGCTTTCATTATGTCCTGCTATCCTGCTATTTGTTCCAAATAATTAAATATGGGTTTAATCTGCAGAGAAAGCTTGAGCTCCAAACCAGAAGTTTTGCTAGTTTGTGTTATTATGATGCTAATCTTAGTTGTTTGCACATTTTATATGGTAGAATGCAACACATTCATGAGTAAGAAAGACTCTTCTAACATCCTGATTTTCTTTTTGGTCTTTATGATGGTCCCTTTTTCCTTGTCATGAACAAAACAGCATAATCTGCAATTATTAACAATTAGAGATGAGCGAGCACTAAAATGCTTGAGTGCTCGTTATTCGAGACAAACTTTTCCGGATGCTCGGGTGCTCGTTTCGAGTAACAAACCCCATTGAAATCAATGGGAGACTCGAGCATTTTTTGCAGGGGACCAAGGCTCTGCCTAGGGAAGACTGGGTGAAAACCTGGAAACATCAAAAAATGATGGAAACACCACGGAAATGGACAGATAACAGCAGGGGCAACATGCATGGATGCCTCTGAGGCTGCCTAATCCCACCATTACCTCAAATTCTCCTGCAACAGCCTGGTGGTTACCCTCATGGCAATTGTGCTCACCCAGACCAAGAAAGGCGAGGCACATGCCCATCACATGTTAGGGAAGCACCCAACTAGGTGCAACGAAGGTCCATCACCCATTCCCATGCTGGCACTGCTCTCCTATCCCCAGCCATCCCTATATAAGCCTGACACAGCATGGCGGTGACACCAACAAGTGACCAAGTTAGATGAGGTAGCAGGTGAGCCACTCAAAAATTTAGCCTGACGCAGCATGGCGGTGACAACAGAGTGACCGAGTTAGACTGAGGTAGCAGGAGGTGAAGCACGGATGGTAATTCGAAGGAGGAGGAAGAGGGGTTGGAGGAAGAGGCATAGTAAGTCTGAGAAACCGTGACCGAGGTAGGCCCCGCAATCCTCCAAGTAGGCAGTACATGAGCAGCCCCAGGGTCAGACTCGGTCAGAGTGACCGAGCTACACGACGGTAGCAGGTAGAGCACATAAAAAATTTAGTGTGGCCCTGTATGGCTGTGACTACACATTGACTGAGCTACACGACGGTAGCAGGTAGAGCACAGGAAAAATTTAGCGTGGCCCTGTATGGCTGTGGCTGTCAATTTAGGTACGGTTGTCAACTATGAAATTGATCAAGTGGGGCATGTGTTGTATGTATTCTTCTCAGTTTAATACTGTATACGTCACCTATCCGGAAAAATAGTTTGGAGAGATAGAAAGAGAGGAAAAAGACGTATTTTTAAAAGTGACGTTTAGTATAGATCAGTTAAAGAAAAAGAAAGGATTTTATGAAATGGATTTGTATCACTGAGAGGTATGGTATGGTCAGCTAGGTACTCCCTCACCATCTTTTTGTAAAGCTCACCCCTACTCTGCCGAGACTGGGGACAGGTGACAGTGTCTTGCTGGGGTGACATAAAACTGGCAAAGGCCTTGGAGAGCGTTCCCCTGCCAGTGCTGGACAAGCTGCCTGCTCGCCTCCTCTCCCCCGCTACTTAGCCCACAGAAGCACGCCCTCTGCTAGCGCTGACAGATGGGAAGGATTGTTTCAGCTTGTGCACCAGAGCCTGTTGATATTGATTCACTCTCATACTCCTTTCCTCTACAGGGATGAGAGTGGAAAGGTTCTGCTTGTACCGTGGGTTCAGGAGAGTGAACACCCAGTAATTGGTGTTTGAAAAAATGCTTCTAATGCGAGGGTCACGGGATAGGCAGCCTAACATGAAATCTGCCATGTGCGCCAGAGTTCCAACACGCAAGAATTCCCTCTCCTCACTGGCCTGACCCTCCATTTCCTCCTCCTCCTCCTCCAAGTCCTCCTCTTCAGCCCATACACGCTCAACAGTTAATAAGGACTGAGCACTGGTACCCTCTTCTGTCTCGCCGACATTCTCCTCCTCTTCCTCCTCATCCTCATCCCCCTCCTCCGATACGCGCTGAGAAACAGACCGGAGGGTGCTCTGGCTATCAAGCGATGTATCTTCCTCCACCGTCTCTTGTGACAAGCGCAAAGCTTCTGACTTCATGCTGAGCAGTGAATTTTTCAACAGGCAAAGCAGCGGGATGGTGAGGCTGATAATGGCGGCATCACCGCTGACCATCTGTGTTGACTCCTCAAAGTTGCTCAACACCTAGCAGATATCAGACATCCACGTCCACTCCTCATTGTAGACTTGAGGAAGCTGACTGACCTGACTACCAGTTCTGGTGGAAGTTGACATCTGGCAGTCTACAATCGCTCTGTACTGCTTGTAAACTCTGGATAACATGTTTAATGTCGAATTCCATCTTGTGGGCAAGTCGCACAACAGTCGGTGAGCGGGCAGTTGTAGGCGGCGCTGCCCTGAGAGTGGCAGCATCTGTGGTCGACTTGCGGAAATGCACACAGATGCGGCGCACCTTGGTGAGCAAATCAGACAGATTGGGGTATGTCTTGAGGAACCGCTGAACTATTAGATTGAACACGTGGGCCAGGCATGACACATGTGTCAGTCTGCTGAGTTGCAGAGCCGCCACCAGGTTACGCCCGTTGTCACACACAACCATGCCTGGCTTGAGGTTCAGCGGTGCCAGCCACAGATCGGTCTGCGCCGTGATGCCCTGTAACAGCTCTTGGGCGGTGTGCCTTTTGTCTACTAAGCTCAGCAGTTTGAGCACCGCCTGCTGGCGCTTACCCACGGCACTGCTGCTGCGCCTAGAACTACCGACTGAAGGCGCCGTGCCCACGGATGGTAATTCGGAGGAGGAGGTGGTGGAGGGGTCGGAGGAGGAGGCATAGTACATCTGAGAGACCGTGACCGGCGTAGGCCCCGCAATCCTCGGTGTGGGCAGTACATGAGCGGCCCCAGGGTCAGACTTGGTCCCAGCCTCCACCAAGTTAACCCAATGTGCCATCAGTGATATATAGTGTCCCTGCCCGGCAGCACTTGTCCACGTGTCCGTGGTTAGGTGGACCTTATCACTAACCGTGTTGGTCAGGGCACGGATGATGTTCTGTGACACGTGCTGGTGTAGGGCTGGGACGGCACATCGGGAAAAATAGTGGCGGCTGGGGACCGAATACCGAGGGGCAGCCACCGCCATGAGGTTGCGAAAGGCCTCGGTCTCTACCAGCCTATAGGGCAGCATCTCCAGGCTCAGCAATTTGGAGATGTGGACGTTGAGGGCTTGGGCATGTGGGTGGGTGGAACTGTATTTCCTTTTGCGCTCCAGTGTCTGCTGTAAAGACAGCTGAACGCTGCGCAGGGACACATTGGTGGACGATGTGGAGGATTGTGGAGGCGAAGGTGTGGTTTTCCGACGGGAGGCGCTCGTGCTGGGGTCCTGGGCAGGGGGTTGACTAGCAGAGTCAGCGAGTGACACAGGGGAAGGAGCAGTGGTGGGACCCGCAGGAGGTGAACGGCCTTGGTTCCATTGAGTGGGGTGCTTAGTACTCATATGCCTGCGCATGCTGGTGGTGGTTAGGCTAGTAGTGGTGGCACCCCTGCGGATCCTGGTGTGGCACAGGTTGCACACCACAGTCCGTCGGTCATCCTCAATTTCTTTAAAGAACCTCCAGACTTGCGAACATCTAGGCCTCGCCACGGGAGCTTCACTACGTGAAACAGTTGCTGCTGATGCACCAGCTCTGGCCCTGCTTCTCCCTCTGGCCACACCACTGCCTCTTACAACCTGTTCTGGTGCAGCACTCGCCTCCGCCTCAGAAGCACTGTCTTCACTCGGCTTATCAACCCAGCTTGGGTCAGTCACCTCGTCATCCTCCGATTCCTCAGTCTGCTCCCCCCTCGGACTTCCTGCCCTGACAACAACTTCACCACTGTCTGACAACCGTGTCTCCTCGTCGTCCGACACCTCTTTACACACTTCTTCCACTAAGTCAACAATGTCATCACCCACAGACTGCGACAGTTGGAAAACTTGGGCATTGGGAAAGAGGTCAGCAGCAACCTGAGAAGTGGTTTGTGACTCTGGGAAGGGTCCAGAAAACAGTTCCTCAGAGTATGCCAGATCGCATTCCAAATTTTCCTGGGAGGGGGCAGACTGGGGGGAAGGAGGTTGAGGTGGAGGAGCCAGAGGAGTGCTCCCTTGGGTAACGTGGGTGGACTGCGTGGAAGATTGACTGGTGGAGAAATTACTTGATGCATTGTCCACAATCCACGACATCACCTGTTCGCACTGTTGTGGTTTCAACAGTCCTCTACCACGTGTCCCTGTAAGTTCAGACATGAAGCTAGGGAGTGTAGCTCTGCGGCGTTCCCCTGCTCCTTCATCAGCAGGTACTGTCTCACCCTGCCCAGGACCACGGCCTCTGCCCCCTGCAGTAATTGAATGCCCACGCCCTCGTCCTCGACCCTTAGCCCTGGGGTTCAACATTTTCTGTATATAAGTGTATTATATATACCAAAAAAAAAAAATGGGCCTGCTGTACTGAAACCCACAAACTTGTTCAATCTGAACAAGTTAATATATAGGTGGATAAGTTAGAGCAAAATTACGTGTTTTATTACGTACCGATGTAGCAATTACACTGTAACTATTAGATTAGGCAGACTTGGTCTGCTTAAGTGCAACCCAGACAAATGTCGCACAGAGATTTTTCTAATGTAGCTGTATCAGTGAGAGCAAAAGACCGTATTTTATTACGTGACGTACAGTATGGGTCGCCTGGACAGAAAATACGGATTGTGGCTTGTGGTGAATGGACAGCTGAACTGTGACACAGAGAATGGTTCCACACAGCTGTATGAAATGGATTTGTATCACTGAGATTAAAAAAAAAAAAAAAGTTTTTTTTTTTTTTAATGTGACGTGCAGAATATATCAGAAAGCAAAATCAGCACCTGCTGACTGTGGCTATTTTCACTGCAACCCAGAAAAATGTTGCACTCAGATTTTTCTAATGTAGCTATATCAGTGAGAGCAAAAGACCGTATTTGATTACGCGACGTACAGTATGGGTCACCTGGACAGAAAATACGGATTGTGTTTGTGGTGACTGGCCAGCTGAACTGTGACACACAGAATGGTTCCACACAGTTGTATGAAATGGATTTGTATCACTGAGAGCAAACAAAAGGATTTTATACTGTGACTTCCACTATCTATCAGTTAGACAGAAAAAAATCTTCTGCAGACTGTGCCTAATTCAATGAAACACAAAAAAATTGTCCCACTTAGCTGTTTGAAATGGATGTGTGTCACTGAGAGCCAAAAAATAAACTTTTTCCAGTCTCCCTGCAAAATGCTGCAAATATGGCGGTAGCTGCACTACTAGTGCCAGCAAGCCGAGCCACAAGCAGATTAAAAAAAAGGGTCATATAGCCCTAACAAGGGCTGTTGGGTTCTTTTAGAATCACTCCTGCCTAACACAAATCTAGTAAAACACCCTAACACTCTCCCTGTATCACACTGCAGATCTGTCCCTAACGGCATCCAGGCAGCGACTGAGCCGAGCACCGCGGGCAGTCACTAGTATATTCCAGGGTCACCTGATCAGGTCAGCCAACCCCTGCTATCGACATGTAAGGGCCCCACGTGATGCTGGGTGTACCGCAGAGTCTTCTGGCTTGTGATTGGCTGAGTTTATAGCCGCCAAAAATTCAAAAGGCGGGAGATGCCATTTAATCGAGCATGGCGAGATACTCGTCCGAGTAGCGAGCACTTACGAGTACCCTAATACTCGAACGAGTATCAAGCTCGGATGAGTATGCTCGCTCATCTCTATTAACAATGCAAATTAAAAATGAAAACAGCTAAGCATGCAAGCTCTAATTTGAAAATTTTCCTATTCTATAACGACAGGATTGTACATGGAAGTTTCTGCGTAGGTAGGAGGGTTTTTAATTAGAAATGATATATACTTTTTTATATCTCTCGCTCTATAGTAACATAGTAACATAGTTTGTAAAGCCGAAAAAAGACATCTGTCCATCCAGTTCAGCCTGTTTTCCTACAAGTTGATCCAGAGGAAGGCAAAAAAAAACCCTGTGAGGTAGAAGCCAATTTTCCTCACTTTAGGGGGAAAAATTCCTTCCCGACTCCAATCAGGCAATCAGAATAATTCACTGGATCAACGACCCCTCGCTAGTAACTATAACCTGTAATACCCTCCAGAAATACATCCAGGCCCTTCTTGAACTCTTTTAGTGAACTTACCATCACCACCTCCTCAGGCAGAGAGTTCCATAGTCTCACTGCTCTTACCGTAAAGAATCCTCTTCTATGTTTATGTACAAACCTTCTTTCCTCCAGACGCAGAGGATGTCCCCTCGTCACAGTCACAGTCCTCGGGATAAATAGATCATGGGAGAGATCTCTGTACTGACCTCTGATATATTTATACATAGTTATTAGATCTCCCCTCAGTCGTCTTTTTTCTAAAGTGAATAACCCTAATTTTGATAATCTTTCTGGGTACTGTAGTACACCCATTCCAGTTATTACTTTAATTGCCCTCCTCTGAACCCTCTCCAGCTCTGCTATGTCTGCCTTGTTCACAGGAGCCCAGAACTGTACACAGTACTCCATGTGTGGTCTGACTAGTGATTTGTAAAGTGGCAGGACTATGTTCTCATCACGGGCATCTATGCCCCTTTTGATGCAACCTATTATCTTATTGGCCTTGGCAGCAGCTGTCTGGCATTGGCTTCTACAGCTTAGTTTGCTGTTCACTAAAATTCCTAGGTCCTTTTCCATGTCAGAGTTAACCAGTGCTTTACCATTTAGTATGTACTGGTGACTTGCATTATTCCTTCCCATATGCATAACCTTACATTTGTCATTTTCCAACTAAAAATATGTATGTTTAAGGGAAAACATTCTGAGCATTCTGGTTGCTGCTGCAATATGGTAAGATCCCAGGAAGATAGAACAATTATTAACCATCAGATCCTTCACTGAGATTTTTCTTAAAATATTTATATTGTCTTACTAGTCATACTGCTCAGTGTTAAATAGATTTTGGTTGTAAATGAAGATCATTTTTAGTCAGTGATCTGTACACATGTACACAGATCCAGATCTAGGTAAAATAGACATATATATATATATATATATATATATATATATATATATATATATATATATCTTAAGTGAAGGCTGTCAGGGTCCACACATTACAGCCTATGAGACATTTATAGCTGTCAATCACTGTGTAGAACTGCCCATTCGACTCCTGTACATAGCAAGTGCAGAGATACAAATAAACAAAAGACAAGTTTTCTGAATCTTTTCCCAAATATAGATTAACCTCTTAAAAATGTAGCCAATAGAGATTAGCGTGTTTTGAAAAATTTGATTCTGCAATTTCGCCGAACTTAGCCAACAAATGTCATAAAAACCCTCCCCATGTGCATGGGCCCTCTGAGGGAATAAACTTACCCTGCTCCCCACTCCCTGCTTCACTCCTGATCCCCACACCGAAGCTGCTGTTTCTGCCTGTACACGGATGAAAACATCCAGTGTCGGGGTGGGGGGTTGGTAGGAGCAGTCAATGGCAGGCGGGGACGCTAGGGAGGCTTGTCCCCATCCCTGCCTGCCATTGGCTGCTCTCCCCTCCAACACCAGAAGTTTTCTTCCGTGTAAAGAGGGAAGCAGCAGCGGCAGTGCAGGGACCAGGAGTGGTGCAGTGAGTGGGGTGAGTATATTCCCTCAGAGGAGCCCAGCACATGGGGGGGGGACATTTTTATGACATTGGATACCCCTTTAAGACCTGGCATCCCTAAGGGATTCAGCATGGATGGTATTAGTTGGCACCCTGGCATTAGAATAATAAAGGCCCCCATCTTATTAGTATTTAATTTCATTTACGGCTAATGTAGGAATAAGTAAATGTAGGAATAAGTAAATAAAAGTGATGGAGCATAAGTCTCCCTGCAATGTCCCTGCACTCTCCCTGTCCAATATTCTTCTATAATTCATTTTTAGCAAAACTGTCCCAAGCACATAAGTACTTGTGACGTCTCTCCCTATGCTGAGCTCACAGGACAACGGTGGAGACCACACGGGGATGAAGGTTTTATAGGGCTATCATGTCATAGGTGATGACTATCTGCAGATTGGCTGGCTGCACAGCATTACGGGTGATCGTGCCTTCCCGGGCTTCTTACATTCACTTTGTAACATGTGCAGCTGCCATTTTAGGAAAAAAAGATTAGTTACTGTGCTTTAAAAATTTCTCTTCCCTCAACTATAGTAGCCATTTTTTGTTTTTTCCTCCCTATCTTCCAAGGACCAGAATGTTTTACATTTTCTTTGTTCACATAGCCATATGAGGACTTGTTTTTTTGCAGGACAAGTGGCATTAATGACATTATTTAATTTACCATAGCTTGTATTGGAAAACGGGAAAAATTATTTTGGAGATAAAGTAAAAAAGCCATTCTACTATGGCTTTTTAGATTTTATTTTTACAGTGTTCACTATGCACTAAACCTATAAACTTATTATGTGGGTCAGTATGATTGAGCAATACAAAATTTATATACTTTCTATTTTGATTGGAAAAAAAACATATTCTGACAGTTATAATTTTAATTTATTTAATTTCTGTCTACGTAGCTTTGTGAGGCCCACTTTTTACAGAGTAAGGGCTTATGCTTATGACCATTGTTGGCCGGTTCTGTATTTTGGCCCGCAAACACTGGGTCCACAATATACGGGCACCAACTGTTTGTGCACCACATCACAGATGCGGACCCATTTATTTGAATGGGTCTGCAGTCCGTAAGGTGTGGAATGGAGGCACGGAACCCCACAGAAGCACTCTGTAGAACTTGCTCTATTTTTTTGCAGTGCGGACAGATCATAGACCTATTTAAGTTGAATGGGCCTGCATCCATCTGTGCCAGCCTCACTGACTGTGCCCATTCATTGGGGACCGTAATTTGTGTGCATGAGCCCTTATTTGTAGCTTTTATTGATACATTGATACATTGATTTTGGGGTACATGCAACTTTTTGATCACATTGTAATCTTTTTTTTAAGGGCAGCGTGGCAAAAAATGTTTTACATTTTTTTCCCATTATGATATTAACCGCAGATGATAAACATTTTTATATTTTAATAGTTCAGACATTTCCAGATGAAGAAATACCAATGATGCTATTTTTATTGTTTATTTTTATGTGTAAAATTGTAAGTGGTTTTAATATTTTTGAGGTTTTTATTTTTAAAACCTTTTTTACTATATGGGGGTTGTCTCACTTCTGCAAGTAGTATTTATCATGTAGAGGAAGTTAATACAAGCCACTTACTATTACTAATGCATCGATATTATCCATATTGCTTCCTTTGCTGGCTGGTTTCATTTTTCCATCACATTATACACTGCTCGTTTCCATGGTTACAGACCACCCTGCAATCCATCAGTGGTGATCGTGCTTGCACACTATAGGAAAAAGCGCCAGCCTCTCTGGTGGCCGGGACCATGGGAGCGCACATAGGCTAGTGCTTTTTCCTATATTGTGCAAGCACGACCACCACTGATGGATTGCAGGATGGTCTGTAACCATGGAAACGAGCAGTGTATAGTGTGATAGAAAAATGAATCCAGCCAGCAAAGGAAGCAAAATGGATAATAACAATATGTTAGTAAGTGGCTTGTATTAACTTTCTCTATATGATAAATGCCATTTACTGAAGTGAGACAACCCCTTTAACTGTACTTTTTAGTATATGTGATCTTCTGATGGCTTGTACCATAGACTGCAATTGAATATGACTGTCAGTTTATGGGATTTTATAGTATAGAAGAAAAGACACTCACACCTTGCAATGTATTAGTTTCTTGTTTATTTAAACATTATATCAAGTACAATCTCTTTTCAGGATGCGTTTTGGCCTGCCTAGAGCCTTTTTCAATGGCAATAAATTGCAAGACGTGAGTGCTGGGACCCTTCTTATATACTACTTTTAGTTTCCTCATACACCACACAATTGATGGAGTGATGAAAATTTTCCACAAATTCTGGTATGGGATTTTTACAGGCTGCCTGTAAGAGCTCATGCTGTTGCCCGGCCGCGGCTGTATTGCGGCCGGCATACGGCGGGTCCGCAATACATGGGCACCAGCCATGTCCACTCCACATCATGGATCGCTGACCCATTTACTTGAATGGGTCCGCAATCCTGGAGATGCGGTGCGGAACAGAGGCATGGATCAGAACCTCATGGAAGCACTACGGAGTGCTTCTGTGGTGTTTCTGTCTATGCCTCCGCACTGCAAAAAAATAGAACATTCAAGTTTAATGGGTCTCTATCCGTCCTGCCCACCGCACGGATGTTGTCCATGCATTGGGGACCGCAAATAGCCATGTGCTTGAGCCCTAAGGCTGTGCCTCAGGCACAGCTTTGCTGCAAACAGCTCACTATGACAGACCTGGGAGCCTAAATTACACGTTCTGTACCATTGAGTCTACTACCGGTACATGAAGAAAAAGTAAGCATTGATACAGGAAAAAATATGTACATTTTTTGGGTAGGACAGACACTTAATCATGCAACAGGGAGATTGTGAGTGAAACATATACAGTATGCTGTAAGGTAAGTTAAATGAGAGAACAAGGGATCTCATATAGTAATTCTATATAAAATTTCCTATGAGGCTTTCATGTATATTATTTAAAACACAATTTTATAAAATGTTATACTGTATTAAGTATAATTTAACTCTTTTCATCTAAAACAGCTACGCACTTACCATGCAAATTATATAAAAACATGCTTCCCTGTACACAACAGGCTTGAAAGGATTTCAGTATATTATATCATTCAAAATATAGTTGCCTCAAAAGAGTCAGAATATTGCAATTGTATTTAAATAAAAATGCTAGACTCTTGAATTGTACTCAGCAAAATATATGATGCACAATTTGTTTTTATAAATAAAAAATAATTTGCACAAAATATTGTCACCTATTCCCAAGAAATGCAGCAGTCTCTTATCAAGGCTTCATTGTCATCCCTCTACAAACAGCTTACAGTATTTTACTGCCTGAAAACCTTCAGGAGAACATCAGGGTTATAATGATAAAAGCTAGAACGTGGAAAAATTACAGCATTAGAAGTAACACCATAGCATAGACTACCCAAAAATATTTCAAACTATAGCTAATAAACAGAACTTAATGATGAGGCAATAACAAGAGGTAAAATGTACAATAACTGGTTACTCAATTGTCTTAAGAATGATGGGAAGCCGAAGAGCTCATGCACTTGATGGTATTGACTAGGTATACACTAGCATAATACAGCACCTATAGATCTCTAGGTGCCATATAATAGAGATATTTACTGTAATACTGTGCTGTACAGAGACACAATGGAGTGTGTACAGCTGTGTATAAGGGGGGACATGATCAACCTGTATAAGTATGTAAATGGCCCTTACAAAAAATATGGTGAAAAACTGTTCCAGGTAAAATCCCCTCAAAAGACAAGGGGGCACCGCCTCCGCCTGGAGAAGCAAAGGTTCAGACTCCAGGGGCGACAAGCCTTCTTTACTATAAGAACTGTGAATCTGTGGAACAGTCTACCGCAGGAGCTGGTCACATCAAAGACAGCTGAGGGCTTCAAAACAGGCTTAGATACATTCTTAGAGAATAAGAAGGTCACCACATATTAGGAAATGTAGAGTCATGTCTTAAGGTTACCCATCCTCCTCCCCTTCATCACTCCTACCCCCTTCCTTGATTGAACTTGATGGACATGTGTCTTTTTTCAACCATATTAACTATGTAACTGTGTAACTATGTGTGTCTCTGTAAATCTGTCTTGAATATGAAATGTGCTCATGAGGAATGTAAATAATATAAACCTAGCAGTAAAATGTCCGCAGGTAATTAGACATCAAATCAATTGTCATTCCAAGCTCATATGTGCTAATGTTATTATTATACTGAAAATAAGCAGCACAACCAAATGGTCACTGCAAAATCTTGAGTTTTTTTGTCTGGAAGTAGTAATGACTAGTGTTGAGCGAGCATGCTCGGCCGAACTCTCTGTTCAGCCGAGCATGCCTACGCTCGGGTCCGCTTGGTGTTCGGTGCACCAAGACGGATCCGTCATGACCCCAATGCAAGTCAATGGGGACGGATCCGTTTGGTGTGACACAAGAGTAAACGGATCCCTCCCCATTGACTTGCATTGGGGTCATGACGGATCCATCATGAACTCCATTGAAAGTCAATGGAGGACGGATCCGTTTGGTGTGACACAATAGTTAACTGATCCGTCCTCCATTGACTTTCAATGGAGTTCATGACGGATCCGTCACCTATCACGTTTTTTTTTCATTGAAGAATTCAAGGTGTAATTTTTTTCATTCACCAGCAGAGGGCGAAATGTAATGAAGAGGCTCCGCTGCTAATGAGAAGAAGCCTGAGGAGGAGGAGGTAAGTGGTTTGTGTTTATTTGTTTGTTTTTTTTTCTATTTTGCAGGTTCGTGAATGCAGAGGACTACGTCGGATTCATTGGATTACGTCGGACCAGCTTTTTTATTTTTTAAATAAAATGGTCAAACAGGGGTCTGGGGGACTCTCAATTTAGAAGGTCCGGTCCTGCGGGTACCCAGCTCTTTCTTACACCCCTGGTGGAGGTGGGTGCCGAGGTAATAGATGTTGGGGTTAGTGCTGGCCATACCGGCAAGCACTAAGCCCAGTATTAGTAATCAGGGCCGTCTGTAGATAGCCGTGATTACTAAAACTGCAGTGTGGAAAAAAAAAACACACACACTTATAAAATATTTTATTGAAATAAATACTCCCCCAGACCCCTGTTTGACCATTGTATTTAAAAAATAAAAAAGCTGGTCCGACGTAATCCAACGAATCCGACGTAGTCCTCTGCATTCACGATCCTGAAAAATAGAAAACAAACAGACAAACAAACAAACAAACACAAACCACTTACCTCCTACGGCTTCTTCTTTGTAGTAATTCCTCCCATCCAGCAGGTGGCGCTGTGGTAAAACGTACCACTCTGTGCGCCGTCTTCCTGCTGGACGGGAGGAGGGAGCTGCCAGGGAAGGTAAGTAGTGTCTCTGTGTGTCTGTCTTTGTACTTTAAAAAAAAAATGTTGGGCACTTGTGTAAACCAGGAAGAGCGGGGGGTGCCTGGTTTGCTCCCATAGACTTCAATTATGCTCGGGTGCTCGGCCGAGCACTCGAGCACCACTGAGTGCTCGGCCAGAGCACCCGAGCGTACGAGCACCTGGGTGCTCGATCATCACTAGTAATGACAGTATTTACTGTTATTAAATTTAAGATAAGGAGATCTTGGCGCTACATGCCTCTCACAGCATTCATCCCGTCTAGATGTATGTGTCATCTGCCATCCCATTTATTGCTACATATACAGTTGATTTACTAATGCCTCTGCCTGACTGCAGCCAGGCTCCATGAATGGGGCCATAATAGCAATCATAAAAGAATGTAAATTGAATATTTAAGCAGATGATGAATTGTGAATGGTCTTTATAGCTGATCCACATGCATATTGTATTATATATAGGGATCAATAGCCGCTGGTATAAATGTAGCTTGTCATTACTTTTAACTTCCCTAATAAATACATGAAAGTATGGATGATTAGGTGCCCATGATTTTAGAGGGGTTATGCAGGTTTGGTGGCCTTTTCATAAGATAGACCTTCAATATTTTAGATTATTGAGGGTATGACTCTTGGCACCCCTGCCATTCAGCTGTTTAAGATTGCAGCAACCTGAATTACATTGGTTTGTACTGTACAAAGTAGTACTTTTTGTAGTAGTGGTCTAGCTTAGCATTCAGGCTGGAACAGTTAAAGAGCCTTGAGGTCTTTCTACAGATCGTACTGGCAGATGATAATCACATATTACAAATAACTATTGCTTTTCAATGCACTTACCATAATTCCATGAATTATATGGAATGGACCCACAGCAATTATTATCTTTTCTCTCTATTTACAGAAATCCACTATGTGAAAGTCACACAAGCTAAGCTGGAGGAGACAGGTGATTACGTGGCTGGATAAAAGTCATGTCGTACACAGTTTTTTGTAGCAGTTTTTCATGCAATCATTCGAGCCAAAGCAAAAAGTGGATACAGCAGGAAAGGGAAGTATGAGTTCTTTCTTTATATTTCTCATTCCTTTCCAACCTACGTCTACTTGTATATATCTTCATAGCAAAGCATTATTTTTGAAGCAAAATGCCAAACCCCTATATGTACTACAATTACAAGATGAAAGTTGTGGAACTTAAAGCAACTGACTAGCAGAAACAAGTACATTTTCTATTCCCTAACATACCCCATTAGTCCAATACAATACAGCCCAGAAGCATAGACCATAAAGAGCACTATAGTGACAAACTGAGCCAAAAATAGAATTTACACAAATTTATCCATAGAAGAAACATTTCAGTCATCAACAAGCCTTTTTTTTGTTGGTAACCTTGACTGCCCTAAATATCTTTGAAAAATAATCCCATTTCCAAGACTTTCTGAGGGAATGTTATTTGAACTCTATTGAGGCTAATGTAATTAAAGAACATAAATGCGGGAAGATTTAATGACTGATAATTTGTGGATGAAAGTATATAAAATTTATTGTAGGTTCCCATTTATTCAGAAGAAATATCATTGCATTTGATTTTTTTTGTATGGAAATTTGCCTAACGTTGTTATGATTCCAGACCAAGCTTGAGAGTAATTTAAAACATTGATTGTCATATATGGTGTATACAAAGTTTTTTCATGAAAAAACAAAAAAATCCAGCACATGCACTACGGATAAAATCTAGTCTATTTATTGTAGTCCTTTAAAATCTTAAATATTGCCCTGTGGGTATTCCCCGATTAAGGGGGTAGAGTGATTACTTTCCCATCTCAAAAAGAATTTTTTGGATTTGGGTTTTCGATATATGGTTGTTTCTAATCTACCTTAGTTTTTGCGGATAGAAATATCAAGAAAGGGTAAACACAGAGTGGGCGGGCAGGAATTTTCTCTACCATAGGTCTTTCCTCCCGCTGTTTGAAGGAGTGATGTGGTTTGGTCGCAGATGAGCGCCTGGCCTCAACTGCGCTCAATGGCCACGCCTACTCTCTGTCCCCATTCACAATATTTACTCCAGCCATGCTCCTGATACTGGCGTGGTGACGTCATCAAACAGGGCAGGAGAAGCAAAAACAGTTTGGTACCACAATAAGGTATTTAAACTATCGCATGGCAAGTATGCTGGTCGCTATTTGTATACTTTGGGAAGGCAGTGGCTGCGAATATTGCAGCACCCCAGCACACACTGGATAGTGGACGTTGCCACACACCGTCACTACCATCCCGAGTGGGCCAGTTACACGGATTCACACCCTTGATATATCTTTTTCATAAATTTGAATGATAGACGAGCAGGAGCACCAATTACAGTACGTGTTCCTCCCTATGCAACTGGGTTTGGTTAACCATTTATAGCCAG
This sequence comes from Rhinella marina, assembly GCA_900303285.1. Taxonomy (NCBI): domain Eukaryota; kingdom Metazoa; phylum Chordata; class Amphibia; order Anura; family Bufonidae; genus Rhinella; species Rhinella marina. Next base: position 39,838 of record ONZH01026269.1, on the reverse strand, counting down.
ACACATTATTTGCCCCTTGTCCCCTGATGATTCTCGGGCATTAAAATTGGATGAAACGTGTTGGGATAATTTTATTACCCTCCCTGGGGGTTCTTTCACATCATCCCTAGGTAGAAACATCCAGAGCCTTTTAACAGGGAAAGGTTCCGGATGGGGCTGCCCTTGTCAGGGTAATGACTCCGTATTAGGAGGTAATCAGGGTGTAATAGCTCTAAAAGGCCTTATTAAGGTTTGTACCCACCACCAAGGCCCGAAAATTGCCCCCCTCCCCGCTGTTTTTTCACAATAACCGGACTTCAAGCAACTTCTACCTGCCGTTAAGATCCAACCTATTCATTGGGGATTGTTGGGGGGTCACAACACACGTAAAACCACGCTGTTGCCTATCTTGCTTTTTTGTCTGCCTCTATTGGGCAGGTTTCTTTAGATGCGTGCGCATCACCTATTTATTCTGTTTTGTTTAGTTGCAACCTTTTTTATTCCAATACAAATTAAAAGTTATGTTTTAGATCTGCCATTGCTCACAGATTAAGTTTCTTAGAAATCCGAACAGTCTTCCCAAAGTGTTGGTGTGACGTCACACATGTATGGCAGCCTCTGGGAACCAGAAAAAAATTCAATGCATTTCAGAGAACTGGGTCTCCTTCGTCAGGGATACTGGTCCTACAGCTCGTTCTGACTTCAAAGACACGAGCAAACACCAGCGGCGGGGGGCGTAACCATGTGCAGAAGACGAAGACGCAAGCAAGCAGGATTAAAGGGAACCTGTCATCAATTTTATGCGGACCTCAATGAGGGCAGCATAAAATAGTGACAGAAATGCTGATTTCAGCGGTGTGTCACTCATGAGCTAAAAGTAAGTGGTTGCCGAGAACCAGCATCATAATCATTGCAGCCTGGACCTTGAAAAGAGTCAAATCTACTTGAGAAGAGTCATGGTTATTCATAATCTCCTGCTCTCCCGCCCATCTGATGATGATTGGCAGTTCTCTCCCAGAGAGAAAGGGAGAAAACTAGGTAGAAGATTGTGAATCATCAGTAGGTGGGCAGGGAGAGTAGGAATTTATGAATAACCATGACTCTTCTAAGGTGGCCATGACTCTTTTCCAGGCCTAGTCTGCAATGATTGTGATGTTGGTTCTCGGCAACCACTTACTTTTAACTTATAAATGACACACTGCTGAAATCAACTCAACTGTCTCTACTTTGTTTTGCCGTTAGTATGGGCAGCATATACTTGATGACAGCTTCCCTTTAAGCATCAGAGCTCATTGGTAGGACTAAACTACAGGATTGCTACAACTATAAATACAAACAAGACAAGTGATTGTAGTAGACTATTTTTGAGCACTTTGGAACATTGTACTAAATTGTATGTATCTGAATAAGGCACAGAAGTTTCTTTGTGGGAGTCTTATTTCTATTTATATTACAGCTGGCGCAATAGGTATCGGTGGGTTTGGAATATTATTAGCATCCTAATTATATAAGCACCAAGAAGTGATAAGTGCTGGGGGGCGTGGCTAGCATCCACTCTGTGTAGACGCGTTTATCTGAGCTCCATCTCCTGTGCCCTAATCTATCATCATCCTCGGGTTTCTAGAGCTTTGGGCAGTGTATTTTCAGCTTACCTGGACTCTGGGAGTCTACAGCTACAAGTCCATCTGACTCTGGCAGAGGTGGATCTAGGAACGGCGCCACACGGACCAAGGCCTTGTTTACCCGATGCATCCCCGGCCTCGATTTCCGGACCTGCCGGAGCACGGAACCCGCGCCTCTGAAACACACTCGCTCCTACAGAGCCCACATAAGAGCCACCTGGGGCCTGAGGCAGGTGGTCTCCAGCGGATCCTGCTCTCTGGGGACACTTACCAACAATTTCCCATCCTTGTGACGTCTCCTCACACGGGTCCGGGCCCAGCAGCTTAGCAGGATCTTGTAGTGGAGGAGGTCGGAACATCACCGAACAGACTCACCTGGGCTAGCAGCAGATCCCATTCTCGGGTTCCAGGAGCTCCACTGCTGCACCACTCCACGGACCGGCGCTATTCAGAGGAGATGCGCCAGGATCGCACGTGAGTCTGCCTCACTTCATAGCCAGCGCCTGGGGACTCTTAGGGGCACCAGGACTCCTTATCACACCACCAACTTAGCCCTACTGGTTACCCTTGCGCGCCCAGAGAACTGCTCACCCCCCTTCAGAAGCTCTGCTTCAATTTTTCTGGAGCCCTATTCCTTCTTGGGGCTCTAACACGCTGATTTACTCAGAAGAGTTATTTAAAGGGCCACTGACCCAATTTTTTCAGGCCACGTGAGTGACCAATATCCCATCAGTCTTCTTTTGTTTGGGAACTCCCCCAACATGATTTTGTCATAAGCCCTGTTCGGAGAGCAGTACAGGGGCTTTCGATTTGAGAAGTTCTATATCTGATCAGGATCCCACACCATACCTTCAATCACAACATCTATGAGGGATGGTGAAAATTGGTCCACAAAAAGTGAGGAATTCTGCATCCCGTAAGCCTGGCTCTATGGACTCATTCCTTTAAAGGCACCGCCAGACCACGCCAATCAAACACTCCCATATGAAACAACCTAACCCAAACAACACTCTAGATAAAGATCTTCCCCTCTCTTCCATCGAGATGGACAGCGAAAATGAGAGCGCCCCGGATGACAAAAGTCTTCCCATTTCTAGATCCTTTTTAAGCAAAGCCCTCTCAAGAGCCCTTGAACTGGTGATGAGAGAACTGCAGGACATCAAGCAGGACGTGAAGTCCATAGGTGGAAGAGTTGAACAGTTAGAAGCCACCCAATCTCAATTAATTTCATACTCTGAGGCTGCAACCTCTTCTTTCAGCTCCTGCCAGTCTCACATGAATAAAATAGTTAATTGGCTGGAGGAGCTGGAGAAAATAGAGCAAGACGTAACAATCTCCGCATCAAGGGGATCCCAGAATCCATACCACCGGAATCGCTGGGTGACACACTGAAAAGACTCTTTGCTGTGGTTTTGGGGGACAATTATCCGTTGGAGATCTCAATCGAGAGAACGCACAGAGCCTTAAGAGCAAAACCACATCCTTCAGACCCTCCTAGAGATGTGATTTGCCGGCTATTTAACTCTAGAATCAGAGATGACATCCTCCGTCTGGCTCGCTCCAACTCCCCATTTACAGTCGAGGACTCGACAGTTGCAATCTATCAAGATCTCACAAGAGTCACCTTATCCAAAAGAAACATTCTAAGGCCGCTCACGGAAGTTTTACGGCACCGCAACAGTCAGTATAGGTGGCTTTTTCCCTTTGGACTCTCCTTCGCAGTGGAGGGGAAAAGATATATTCTGCGGAACTATTCGAAATTACATAAAATACTTCAAACCCTGAAGATTGATGATATTGACATTCCGGACTGGTCTCCCATTCAAGATCTCACATCGCTACCTGCAATCCCCCCTCTGACGCCATGGGAAGTGGTAGGTGGGGAAAAGAAAGGCAAGGCCCGCAAGAAGGAAGGGAAGCTCACCCCACGTCGCATAGACATTGACTCAGCTTGATGTGAACTGACGTTGTTGCGATGAGTATATTCTTGCACTTTTTTTAATGATATTCTGATTTCTCTTGTTTATGATTATTTTTCGTCTCTTTACGCTTGTTATATTGCATCCTACATATCCATTTATATGTACCTTGGGGTTCTTGTTAGGTGGTGCTGACAGACTGGGGACATGTCAAATCTCTCTGAATCGCCAACTGTCTTAGTCGGGCATCTTTAGCACCTGAGATTGGCCCTGCTTGGATTTGGTCCCAGCTCCATCATTACCATTGGGAAGACCAGTGCTTCCTTGTGGGCGTCAGTACCACCTCCCCCCCGGTCGATTGATAGATCTTGTTCATTTCCTGATCTTATTTCCCATGTACCTCAATGAGTCCTGTCTAGTGTCAGGATCTCATACTACAACATATATAGACTCACTTCTCAACTGCCATGTTTTACATCTAGAAAATACCATTTACTGATATGGCCCCTGTTCCGGCCTCCGTTTTATGTTTGCTGATCTCTTATACAATGTTCTTATACAATGTTCTTATACAATGTTATTGTATTCTGCACAGTTTCTATTGTGGTTTATGCAAGCACCTTTTTCCAAGTGCCCCCCCCCCAGTTCATCAACATCCACATTGCCCATTCTCACTACAGGCACTCAGAAGTAGCTCCTTTAAACTAATTCCTAGGCCTTCTCCTCTAGACGATCATTCCAGTCTATTTCCAATTTTATGGCGACCATAAAACTAGCCTTTCAATGCTGTTGTGAAACGAAGCCACATTTTGCACCACTTCAAAAACCCCATTCGGACACCAAGAACTCCAAAGATGTTTCAATTGCCATTGCTAAACATCATTCCTTTGAGTTATCTGACTCCTTTGCTGATGATGAGGGTAGACTCTTGATTATTTCTGGGAAGCTAAATGGTCATCATCATCTAACACTAGCAAATATATACGCGCCAAATACTAAGCAAGCCCCATGGATCCGGGACACCATAACGAAAATTGGGAGCCTAAGTAAGGGGGAGCTTATAGTAGGGGGGGATTTTAACGTAGCTCTAGACCCATTTTTAGATACATCTCATGGCAAATCCTCTCTTGCATTCAAAACCATACGACATATTAAAAAATCTCTAAACCTTCTATCCATTAAAGATACATGGCGATTTGCACACCCTAAAGAGAGAGATTATACATTATACTCTCCCCCACATAACTCATACCACAGAATTGACTATTTCTTCATGTATCAGTCTTCCCTACACAAAATCCGAGACGTCAAAATTGGCTCTAACACCTTCTCAGATCGTTATCCTGTAGAATTATCTTTTCAAATTTCTACTCAAAACGCTCCCAAACCCCCTTGGAGGCTAAATGAGACCTTGTTGTCGGCCCCTGCAGTTCACTCCAAGATATTGAAAGCGATAGACTCATTGTTCGAGACTAACGCTACAAAGCCACGATCAGGGGTGAATTTATATCCTCTGGCTCCTTCCTGAATAAGCAACGGAGTGTTCAGATTGAACAGCTCCAAAAACAGATAGATGATCTGGAGAAATTACATAAACACTCTTTAGCCTCACAACACCTTCGACAACTCAAAGACGCCAGATTACAATTAAGAGACATTCTGAATAAAAACCTAGCTAAAGTCTATATGTCTGTAAAACACTCTTTTTACGCCCACGGAGATAAAGCCTCCAAATTAGTGATGACCCTCATCAAGAAAAGGAAACCTCGGACACACATTGCTGAAATTAAAACCGTCGACGGAAGTACCACCTTAGACCCCTCCCTGATTGAGAAAGAATTTATACAATTTTACACCTCACTGTACCAGCTTCCATCCCCAGTAAATCCACCCTCTGACACACCGAAGTCCTCAATCATAAAATCCTTCCTCTCACATATCTCATTGCCTTCCATTCCCCTAGATGCGCATGTCGCCCTACTTAAACCTTTTTCCACAGAAGAAGTCCGGTCTGCCCTGTCGAAGTGCTCCGGAGGGAAGGCTCCAGGTCCTGACGGCTTTCCCAGCTCATACTACAAATCCTTTTCATTAGCATTGATACCTTGCCTTACAGATACTTTAAATGCTTATCTCTCAGGCACTCCTATTCCTAACCAGACACTTGAAGCATACATTACCCTTATCCACAAGGAAGGAAAACATCCCACTTGTTGTGGTAGTTATAGACCAATATCCCTCCTTAATACGGATCTTAAACTTTACGCGAGCTTATTAGCATCTAGGATTAGCCCGTTGTTACCCTCTTTAATAGACCCAGAACAGGTGGGATTCGTCCCTGGTAGAGAAGGGAAAGATAACACCATGAGAGTCCTGTCACTCTTACAGCTCTCTATAAAAAAGAAGATGCCGCTGGTCTTACTGGGAACTGATGCAGAGAAAGCCTTCGACAGGGTAGACTGGACGTATATAAAAGAAGTGATGTCACATTTTGGGTTCCCTGCCCCATTTGTTAACGCAATTTTCGCCATGTATGCTCATCCATCTGCCAGATTACGCATTAACTAAACACTGTCGGCTCCTTTTCATATTAAGAATGGCACTAGACAAGGCTGCCCACTTTCACCAATTTTGTTCATACTATCCCTAAAACCCCTCCTTCAGCCAATAAGAGAAAGTCCTGATATTATAGGCTATTCTCACGATACCTTCACACAGAACTTAGCTGCTTATGCAGATGACATCTTATTATTTATCACAAACCCCGAACAAGCATTCCCTGCCGTGCACGCTATTTTGCGGGAGTATGGTTACATATCTAACTTCAAGATCAACGCTAATAAATCTGAGGCCCTGAAACTTAACATAGAGCCTCAACTTAAGAAATCACTTCAGGAGGATTTTTCATTCCCTTGGCCCGCAGATTTTATAACTTACTTAGGTCTTAAAATCAGCCCCACTTGGAAAAATCTCTACACCTTAAACTATGCCCCTATGCCAAATACCTTCCAATCTATTATTGACTCTTGGTCGGTGCCTTTTCTCTCATGGATGGGGCGTAAAAATCTTATCAAATTGATATTAATGCCCAAACTCCTATATTTATTCCAAACCCTACCGATCTCACTACCAGCTTCTTTCTTCACCGCTATTAGAAGAGTTACCAATCGTTTCCTTTGGCAAGGAAAGAGACCACGTTTAAATAACGACCTACTCACACAACACAAGTTGAGGGGCGGGATGTCACTTCCACACTGGCAATCCTATTATGAAGCTATCCACCTTTCTAGAATTGTACACTGGTACAGACAAGACAACACCAAACTATGGGTTGCTTTAGAGGCCCATCAGTCTACCCTACCCTTACGATCCATGCTATGGCTACATAGCCACAACAGATCAGATACCTATACTAGCAATGATCTAATAAACACCACACTCAAGATTTGGGCTAAATTTAAAGATAAATTCAGCCCCGCCCCCTCACCCTTAATGACCATCACATATATACCAGAACTATACTCCCCCAAATACTCCTAGGTTCAAGTGAATGTAGATGAGTTTGCCAATGTTCTGATATCTGCTTTTGCTGACGCTTAGATCCTCTAGACAGGTCCACCCTGCATTCCTTACAGAAGTCACATATTCGCCTTCTTATTACTAACGTTTTGAAACTTGCAGATATCAGGCGGGATCTCACAGAATGTGAGAAACTATTTACATCTAAATCCCTTCCAAAACACTTACTTTCTAAACTATACCAGCTCCTTCAATTGTATAAATTCCCTTCTGATAGAGCCTATATCAACCAATGGAGTAAAGACTTAAATGCTACATGGTCAGAATAAGAGATTAAACAAATTTATATTAACTCGCATGGGGTATCTTGTTGCACTAGACTCCAAGAAAACTCTTTTAAACTCATTTCCAGGTGGTACCTCACCCCAGTGCGTCTAAAGCAAATGACGTGCCTTAGTTCTGATCTATAGTGGAAATGTGGACAGGCCCAGGGCACCTACCTACACATGTGGTGGAACTGCTCTGTTTTACAAACGTTCTGGACAGAGGTACTGACCGAAATTAATGTGATTTGCACATTATCAGATACCCCCTCTCCAGAATCTGTACTTCTGAACATCAAACTCCGACTAAACTCACACAAGCAACAAAAACTCTTTCGCTTTCTTACCTCAGCAGCAAAATCTCTCATCCCACAGCATTGGAACCAGCCTTCAGCTCCCTCAAAAGCACAATGGCTTTTAAAGGTGGATCATATCTACCACATGGAGGAAACTAGATCCCATTACAAATTTCTAAAGTTGTGGGACTGTTGGATTACATATAGACGGTCGTCCAGGTGCATTGAGACCCTCTCTGAAGTATTTCAATCTATCTAAAGACGCCGTTTTCCTAAATTCATGTGCAAATCAGTGCCTGATTCCACCACCCCCCCCGACATTTCCTATTTCCCTCCTCCCCTTATACCTTAGGTTTTATCCTTTCCCCTCTTTCTTGTTTACTTCATACTGCCAACCAACACGATCACTAATACAAACAGCTCGTACAAGCAGCTGTCAATGGGCGGTTCTGTTCTGATCTATACTGTCGACACCCAATTGTTATATACAATATTTCTGTATCCACTCAATTTTTGATCTTGTTATCTTTGATGATGTAATTTGCCTCTTTTCAAAATATAAATAAAAAGATAATTGAAAAGAAAAAAGAAGTGATAAGTGCCTACTAGTAAGCGCTGGTTAATTGCTATTTATTGTTGTATATTCACCACATCAAGTACGGGCAGGTTGCTTTTATTACAACCCAGCAGCTAAGCAGCTACGCAGACGCCAATAGGAAAATTATATTTATATATAAAAGAATCTATATTGATAGAATATTTGCTACAGCACACTCAAAATATTAAGGAGTGGAGCAGTGTAACGTTTTTAAGTTGTGTGATGAGATTGATATATCGTTTGTGGGAACAATTTAGTAGGTACATGTATTCTATATATTACATTTTTGCTTATTCTCTGTTTTGGTGTATAGTAGGTAGAGATGAGCGAATCTATTTGCCGCCTCGTAGATTCGTATCGAATCTTGGAAATTTTCAGCTGTGAAGCGAATCCGAATTTCTTTGGATTCGCTTCGTATTATTCGTAAATCTTTGCAAAATTTAACACGCTAACTATACGTACGATACGTATGAAATGTACGAAACGTGCATGAGGCGGGACAATGACTATACGCCCATGCAAAAGCGGGAAAGTGAAGATATGCCCCCCTCAGAACTGGAAAAAACCAGCCCGGCCCACCGGGATCTAACTATTTTGCACGTATAGGGAGTGAAGACTCCTCTATCAGTACTCCACTCTCCTCTGAAGTCTGAACCAGTTTAGACCAGCGCTGACCTCAGAGCAAGAGGCAAGTATCATGGCAAAAAAACAGCTGTGCCCAAATTGGAATGAAATATATTTTGGGGATGAGTTCCCTGAACCACCGCACACTCCTGACAGGGTGTCACAACTCTGCCAGAGAAACCCAGCTTCAGTGCCTGTGTCTTCCTTATCACCTGCTGAGGTTGCTGTTGCTGCGACTGGAGCGCCTGCTGTGGCTCGTGCAGCTGGAACGTCTGCTGTGGCTCGTGCGGCTGGAGCATTTGCTGTGGCTAGTGCGGCGGAGGCGGCTGGAGTGTCCACTTCGCCGCCCAGGAGAAGATCCACCCCTTTCATACACTAGAACCCAATTGTCCCACCATCTGTGACGGCCCATGCACAGACCCTCTGGGACTATAAAACCGCAGTGGAGGACTGGGTCATCCAGGTACTCGACCACCCTAGGCCGGGAGATCCTTCATTGGAACGCCGAAAGGGAACTGTGCTTTGGTTTTACGTTGGGAGAACGTCTGGGTTCCTGCAGGATGACGAGGATGGAAAGGAATATTTTGTGGGCCGCAGGTCAGTAAAATGGCCGTACCTGCCACAACATCGTCATAACCTGTACGTGGGTGATCAGGTTCAGTACACCCCCATGGCGTCCCTGAAAGGCCCATTTGCGCCCGGAGTTACCCTCCTTTCAAAGCCAGCCACAGCCTCAGCCGGAGCCTCTGATTCCTGGACTGCCAGCACCACCACCACCAGCACAGTCCTTACAGCTGGGTCAGCGGACCATCTTATCGTTCAACTTCCAATCCACGGTCATCCACCAATACCAGCTAACGTGGAAGATGAAGCCAGCAGCAGCCGGGGGAGGCTGGGTCAGCCAGCAGCAGCCGGGGGAGGCTGGGTCGTCTTCCCTGGATGCAACCTTTCCAGAACCGCTGCAGCTGGAAGTCCTTACCCCTGCTGTCCCGGCTCGAGGATCCGGAAAAGCAAAAATGGCTGCAGCGCTCGCCAGCGTCACCACCACCCGGACTCGGTTAAGTCCAACTTCAGGAAGAAGAGGGCACTGGAGTTCCACCACTGCAGCGAGCATGGCCTACAAGAGGCAGGAGCGTCCTCTGATGAGCTTCAGCAGCAGCTCGAGCGAAGAGGACTTCAGGTCCCTCATCTGAGGAACCCAACTACTGGCAGTGTCAAGGACACTGCAGGAGGACCTATGGGAGCCACACCATGGACTGCACCTGACGGTTGAGATGCTAGTTGGCAGTTGTTTTTGTTTAGTTTGTGCTGCCCCCATTTGACTCTCACCCAGATGGGCATGGCTGTCAGGACTCCCCCCATTCTGCAGAAAAGTCCCAGTTGTGCCTAAGCGCACCTATTTTCCTTTTTACCCCCTTCTTAGGTTATTTGGGAGCCCCCTTTGCAAAAAGGGTTCTCTATTTGCTGCTATTCTCTATTATCCATGTGGATTACACATTACCTGTTTAGATTACAATTTTACCTCACGTGGATTACAATTGAATTTTGGAATATGAGTTCCAGACAGACAGTGTTTTATCATTGCTAACTAGGAGCCATAAGGAGAGACTCAAATGTATATCTGAGCCTTTTATGCTTGCAAATGTGAAATTGATTGCACTAAAATGTTTGCATACTTATGTCTTTGCTGTATTTTAGCTACATTGTTTTTAATGGTTCAGCACTTTAGCCAATTGTGTGTATTCTTTTTCTGGTACTGCAATGTGTCCTATTATGCACTTATTGTATGGTGGTTTTAGTAAATTATTCACTTATTTTTAGCTAGCAGCAGTGAGCACCTTATTTTTCTAGTTCATATGGACTGCCTCTAAAGACTGCACGCTGCGGCCTAGCCTCGTGCGTATGACACATTCACGCGTCAATAGTACGCTAAGGATTCGTATGCACTTTTGTACGTTAATGCTTATGTATGGCGTACTTTTAACTACGCTGATTGTACGTACGTAATTTGGGCAGGAATGTTCGGAAAACAAGGTGGTCATGCACATTAGATGGCTATCATCTCAAGCTCAGCATGTATGATCTCTCAATAGGGAAAGTGGAGAAAGGTACTACCAGACTCCTATGATGGTGGATTATTTTCCATGGAGGATGAGAAATGCTATGGCCATCTTAAGCCCAAAATAAGCAGGAAGGAATTTATATGAAAAGGTTACATGCTCTACTAAATATTTCCCCACAAAATATCAATCTACTCAGCTCCCCCATCTCTATAAAGGTATATTTACAGTTAGGCTATAAAAACACTACAAAACCTAACTTATTTTTTCTGTGGATTGCCGTGATGTTATTGGGTTCTATTAATAGTGCTATTGAAAAATGCAACTCAATCCACAAAAAACAAGCTCTCATGCAGCTATATTGATAGGAAAAATACAAAAACGTTAAGGTAAAATTTATGGCTTCTGCAATGCAATGATGATAAAACAAAGATAAATTTGGTTGGTCCTTAAAGGATTTTTATGGGGCTGACGGAAATAGCTGAAGATCTAATGAAGATCTATAATAGTTATATGCATTGGAAAAACAATGTGCAAAAAGATTGTCAATATTTTTTCATCCTGCATTCTAAGGTATCAACTACAAAAAAAATAAAAAAAACTACATTTTTCTCTGATCACTGAAGCTGAGAGATCTGATGCCATGAACTTAATACTATAATTGTTACTAGTGAGTAACCCTGTTGAATCTTTCCTGTTTGTGTAATGCAGCATCAAGTGCATGATCAAAGAGCACATATCCTACCTAATATTGTTATATAAGCCAATGCCCACTATCAAAATTATCAAGATTTCTATTAAATATAAGGCATTATTGGACTTACCAATGAAGTAAGCCAGCAAAATAGCAAGCAGAACAGCCGCAGCTATGGCTGATAATGCTGCACATTTCCAGCTGCAATACTTAGATGGTTTCTTCAGCTTGAAGGCATTTCTGGAGAACGTGTTTCTGGGTAGAAGCCTTGGAGGAGGAGTGTAAACTGTTCCTGAAGTCAGGGGATATCCAGGAGAAGAGCTGCTAAATAAAGGAGTAGTTCCCGATGATGTCTTGAACAAGAAGTGCCTAGAAAGAACAAGAAAACAGGATTATAAAACAACTGAATGACATTTTTAATGTGCTGTCATAAGAGGAAGACAAAAACTGGCAGCAAGGATGTTATAGCTATAGACACTACAGTTTGTAAATGTTACTTATTGCTCTTGCAGGAATATTCCCTTAAGGCAATACGCAATACTGTAGTCAAATATTTATTTAAGTGTAAATGTCCATAGACACATTCAACTGCAAGCAGAATTGACAGCTAATATTGCATTTGTCCACAAACCTTATTATTCATATAGAAACACTGATATCATTTAATATACGGACACAGGAGAACAAAACATTCAGACATCAGCTTTTGTTAAGACCAGTTCTATTATATAGTTACATAGTTAATACAGTTGAAAAAAGACACATGTCCATCAAGTTCAACCAAGGGAGGGGGTAGGAGTGATGAAGAGGAGGGGGACGGGTAACCTTAAGACATAGTAACATAGTAACATAGTAACATAGTTTGTAAGGCCGAAAAAAGACATCTGTCCATCCAGTTCAGCCTGTTTTCCTACAAGTTGATCCAGGGGAAGGCAAAAAACCCTGTGAGGTAGAAGCCAATTTTCCTCACTTTAGGGGGAAAAATTCCTTCCCGACTCCAGTCAGGCAATCAGAATAACTCCCTGGATCAACGACCCCTCTCTAGTAACTATAACCTGTAATATTATTACCCTCCAGAAATACATCCAGGCCCTTCTTGAACTCTCTTAGTGAACTTACCATCACCACCTCCTCAGGCAGAGAGTTCCATAGTCTCACTGCTCTTACCGTAAAGAATCCTCTTCTATGTTTATGTACAAACCTTCTTTCCTCCAGACGCAGAGGATGTCCCCTCGTCATGGTCACTGTCCTCGGGATAAATAGATGATGGGAGAGATCTCTGTACTGACCTCTGATATATTTATACATAGTTATTAGATCTCCCCTCAGTCGTCTTTTTTCTAAAGTGAATAACCCTAATTTTGATAATCTTTCAGGGTACTGTAGTCCACCCATTCCAGTTATTACTTTAGTTGCCCTCCTCTGAACCCTCTCCAGCTCTGCTATGTCTGCCTTGTTCACAGGAGCCCAGAACTGTACACAGTACTCCATATGTGGTCTGACTAGTGATTTGTAAAGTGGCAGGACTATGTTCTCATCACGGGCATCTATGCCTCTTTTGATGCAACCCATTATCTTATTGGCCTTGGCAGCAGCTGTCTGACACTGGTTTCTGCAGCTTAGTTTGCTGTTCACTAAAATTCCTAGGTCCTTTTCCATGTCAGAGTTACCCAATGCTTTACCATTTAGTATGTACTGGTGACTTGCATTATTCCTTCCCATATGCATAACCTTACATTTGTCAGTGTTAAACCTCATCTGCCACTTTTCTGCCCAAGCCTCCAGTCTATCCAGATCCTGCTGTAGCAGTGCACTGTCCTCTTCTGTGTTAATTACTTTACACAGTTTAGTGTCATCTGCAAAAATTGATATTTTACTGTGCAAGCTTTCTACAAGATCATTAATAAATATATTGAAGAGAATAGGACCCAATACAGACCCCTGTGGTACCCCACTAGTGACAGTGACCCAATCTGAGTATGTACCGTTAATAACCACCCTCTGTTTTCTATCACTAAGCCAGTTACTTACCCACATACAGACATTTTCTCCCAGGCCAAGCATTCTCATTTTGTATACTAACCTTTTATGTGGTACAGTGTCAAACGCTTTGGAGAAGTCCAAATATACGACATCCATTGAGTCGCCGCGGTCAAGTCTAGAACTTACCTCCTCATAGAAACTGATTAAATTGGTTTGACATGACCGATCCCTCATGAAGCCATGCTGATATGGAGTTATTTGCTTATTTTCATTGAGGTACTCCAAGATAGCATCTCTCAGAAAACCTTCAAACAGTTTACCCACAACAGACGTTAAACTTACCGGCCTATAGTTTCCAGGCTCTGTTTTTGGACCCTTTTTGAATATTGGCACCACATTTGCTATGCGCCAATCCTGTGGAACACTCCCCGTCAGTATAGAGTCCTTAAATATCAGAAATAAGGGTCTGTCGATTACATTACTTAATTCTCTTAGGATACGGGGGTGTATGCCATCCGGTCCTGGTGATTTGTCTATTTTAATATTTTTAAGACGTTGCTGCACCTCTTCCTGGGTCAGAGAGGGCACTTTTAAAGGGGAATTTACTTTTATACTCTGCATTTCATCTGACATTTTATTTTCCTCAGTGAATACAGTGGAGAAAAAGTTATTTAGCAGCTTCGCTTTCTCCTCATCGCTCTCTGCTACTACCCCCTCATTACTCTGTAAGGGGCCCACACCTTCAGGTTTATACTTTTTAGTATTTATATAATTGAAGAACATTTTAGGGTTAGTTTTACTCTCTTTGGCGATTAATCTCTCGGTCTCTAGTTTGGCTGTTTTTATGTGTCTTTTACATATTCTATTTTTTGGCAATGTTTCCCATTTATAATATTACACCAGACTTATAAATTACTTAATGTTAACAATCATTTAAAATAATATGTTTTATTAAAGAGGTTCCCCATACTTAATTAAAAATACCCATAAATGCACTTTAAATCCTATACTGCTCTAGCCTAGGGGTCCGCCTGCTATTTTTTGTGTACCTTCCTGAAATGATGACTGGCATGCTACCACTGTACTGATGCCACTGAATCAGAAAAGGTGAATCTGACATTTTTGTTTACTTACATAGTTACTAAGGTTGGAAAAAGACAAAAGTCCACGAGTCCAACCTGTCATCCTGCTACGTATATTGAATAAAATATCCTTCCCCACTCCAGATCAGAACAAATCCCTTGGGTCAATGTCCATCTTCCTTTTAAGGAAGGTATGAGCCAAAGGGTGTGAAGAACATGATTTCTATACATTGTCATAAGGTTCAATCTTATTTTGAAATAAAAAGTCATCTAAACCTTTTTTGAAGCGATCTCCTTTTTTCTGTGACCAGCTCCTGCAGCAGGCTATTCCAGAGATTCACAACCCTTACAGTAAAGAATGCTTGTCGCCTTGTATGACTGAAGCTTTTTTTTTCTCCAGGCGTAGGGAGTGGCCTCTTGTAGAGATGAGCGAACATGCTCGTCTGAGCTTAATGCTCGTTCGAGCATTAGGGTATTCGCATATGCTCGCTACTCAGACGAACATATTGCGATCCTCGAGGAAATGGCAACTTCCTCTTCCTGCATGTTAGCCACCTTTTTTCAGCCAATCAACATGCAGGAGAGTCTTTGGTACCTCCTAGCATCACGTGGGGCCCCTACAAGTTGATAGCAGGGATTGGCTGGCCAGATCAGATGACCTGGGAATATAAGAATCTGGTTCCGCGCTGCTCGTGTCATACGCCGTCTGCATGAGATTAGGGATAGAGCTGCTGTCTGTCAGGGAGAGTGTTAGGGCCTGAATTTAGATGTTGGTTAGGCAGGAATCACCCACAAAGAACCCAACAGCCCTTCTAAGGGCTACAAGCACCTTTTTTTTTTGGTCTCCTCCAGGCTGCTGGCTGGGACTTGTAGTGCAGCTACCGCCATCTTGGCTGCACACTGTACACAGTGACTGGTGGCAGAAGGGACAGCACGTGGTCCACACAGACCCAAAATAAATTGCCCAAAGAACTCATTTTTGCTGCTGCTGTACTGCTGTAGTGCAGTCTAGGGAATACGTTTTTCTGTCATTTCAATACACTACAGTCCAGTGAACAATTATGTAGTATACTGTACAGTAGCGTCAGTCTAGGGAATACGTTTTTCTGTCATTTCTATACACTACAGTCCAGTGAACAATTATGTAGTGTACTGTACAGTAGTGTCAGTCTAGGGAATACGTTTTTCTGTCATTTCTATACACTACAGTCCAGTGAACAATTATGTAGTGTACTGTACAGTAGCGTCAGTCTAGGGAATACGTTTTTCTGTCATTTCTATACATTACAGTCCAGTGAACAATTATGTAGTGTACTGTACAGTAGCGTCAGTCTACGGAATACATTTTTCTGTCATTTCCATACACTACAGTCCAGTGAACAATTATGTAGTGTACTGTACAGGATCGTCAGTCTAGGGAATACGTTTTTCTGTCATTTCTATACACTACAGTCCAGTGAACAATTATGTAGTGTACTGTACAGTAGCGTCAGTCTAGGGAATACGTTTTTCTGTCATTTCTATACATTACAGTTCAGTGAACAATTATGTAGTGTACTGTACAGTAGCGTCAGTCTAGGGAATACGTTTTTCTGTCATTTCTATACACTACAGTCCAGAGAACAATTATGTAGTGTACTGTACAGTATCGTCAGTCTAGGGAATACGTTTTTCTGTCATTTCTATACACTACAGTCCAGTGAACAATTATGTAGTGTGCTGTACAGTAGCGTCATTCTAGGGAATACGTTTTTCTGTCATTTCTATACACTACAGTCCAGTGAACAATTATGTAGTGTGCTGTACAGTAGCGTCAGTTTAGGGAATGCATTTTTTTATATATCCTACATTGCAGTGAAAAATTGAGTGGTTTGCGGTGCAATAGCCGCCGTCTAAAGACTACGTTTTTCCTCTCAGTCATATATACTACAGTGCAGTGCGAAATTGTGTCGTGTGCTGCTCTTCAGGACCCTACCCAGAGACACAAACCACTGCTCAACAGCAACCTGAGCAGTTGCTCTGTCCCGGTGCCCAAAATTTAGAACTTTCACAGTCTGTGGGCGATGAGAGTGTGGACTTAGTGCAAGTAGTGCGTGAAGAGGTGTCGGATGATGATCATGCTGATGATGAGACATGGTTGTCAGACAGTGACGTTGTTGTCAGGGCAGTAAGTCCGAGGGGAGAGCAGAGTGAGGAATCGGAGGAAGAGCTGGTGGATGATGAGGTGACTGACCCGAGCTGGGTTGGTAATCCAACTCAAGACAGTGCTTCTGAGGGGGAGACAAGTGCAGCACCAGAACAGTTTGGAAGAGGCAGTGGGGTGGCCAGAGGGAGAATCAGGGCCCGAGCAAGTAGATCAGCAACTGTTTCACGGAGTCAAGCTCCCGTGCCGAGGCCTAGATGTTCGCAAGTCTGGAGGTTTTTTAAAGAAAGTGAGGATGACCGACGGACTGTGGTGTGCAAACTGTGCCACACAAGGATCAGCAGGGGAGCCACCACTACCAGCCTAACCACTACCAGCATGCGCACGCATATGAGTGCTAAACACCCGACTCAGTGGAACCAAGGCCGTTCACCTCCTGCGGGTCACAACACTGCCCCTTCCCCTGTGTCAAATGCTGGCTCGGCGAGTCAACCCCCCGCCCAGGACCCTGGCACGAGTGCCTCATGCCCTACAACCACCCCTTCACCTCCACGATCCTCCACAACCTCCACCAATGTGTCCCAGCCTAGCGTTCAGCTGTCTTTGCAGCAGCCATTTGAGCGCAAGCGCAAATACAATTCCAGCCACCCACATGCACAAGCCCTAAATGTCCACATCTCCAAATTGTTGAGCCTGGAGATGCTACCCTATAGACTGGTAGAGACTGAGGCTTTCCGCAACCTGATGGCGGTGGCTGTCCCTCGGTACTTGGTCCCCAGCCGCCACTATTTTTCCCGATGTGCCGTCCCAGCCCTACACCAGCACGTGTCAGAGAACATCATCCATGCCCTGACCAACGCGGTTAGTTATAAGGTCCATCCGTGGGCAAGGCGCCTTCAGTTGGTAGCTCTAGGCGCAGCAGCAGTGCCGTGGGTAAGCGCCAGCAGGCGGTGCTCAAACTGCTGAGCTTAGGTGACAAAAGGCACACCGCCCAAGTGCTGTTACACGGCATCACGGCGCAGACCGATCTGTGGCTGGCACCGCTGAACCTCAAGCCAGGCATGGTTGTGTGTGACAACGGGCATAACCTGGTGGCGGCTCTGCAACTCGGCAGACTGACACATGTGCCATGCCTGGCCCACGTGTTCAATCTCATAGTTCAGCGGTTCCTCAAGACATACCCCAATTTGTCAGATTTGCTCACCAAGGTGCACCGCATCTGTGCGCATTTCCGCAAGTCAACCACAGATGCTGCCACTCTCAGGGCAGCGCAGCGGCGCCTACAACTGCCAGCTCACCGACTGTTGTGCGACTTGCCCACCAGATGGAATTCGACATTATCCAGAGTTTACCAGCAGCGCAGAGCGATTGTAGACTGCCAGATATCAACTTCCACCAGAACTGGTAGTCAGGTCAGTCAGCTTCCTCAAGTCTACAATGAGGAGTGGACGTGGATGTCTGATATCTGTCAGGTGTTGAGCAAGTTTGAGGAGTCAACACAGATGGTCAGCGGCGATGCCGCCATTATCAGCCTCACCATCCCGCTGATTTGCCTGTTGAAAAACTCACTGCATAGCATGAAGTCAGAAGCTTTGCGCTTGTCACAGGAGATGGGGGATGCAGATACGTCGCTTGATAGCCAGAGCACCCTCCGGTCTGTTTCTCAGCGCGTATTGGAGGAGGGGGATGAGGATGAGGAGGAAGAGGAGGAGAATGTTGGCGAGACAGAAGAGGGTACCAATGCTCAGTCCTTCTTAACTCTTGAGCATGTATGGGCTGAAGAGGAGGAGGAAATGGAGAGTCAGGCCAGTGAGGAGAGGGAATTCTTGCGTGTTGGGACTCTGGCGCACATGGCAGGCTTCATGTTAGGCTGCCTATCCCGTGACCCTCGCGTTAGAAGCATTTTTTCAAACACCTATTACTGGGTGTTCACTCTCCTGGACCCACGGTACAAGAAGAACCTTTCCACTCTCATCCCTGTAGAGGAAAGGAGTATGAGAGTGAATCAATATCAGCAGGCCCTGGTGCACAAGCTGAAACAATCCTTCCCATCTGACGCCGCTAGCGGCAGAGGGCGTGGTTCTGTGGTCCAAGTAGCGGGGGAGAGGAGGCGAGCAGACAGCATGTCCAGCACTGGCACGGGAACGCTCTCCAAGGCCTTTGCCAGTTTTATGTCACCCCAGCAAGACACTGTCACCTGTCCCCAGTCTAGGCAGAGTAGGGGGGAGCTGTACAGAAAGATGGTGAGGGAGTACCTAGCTGACCATACAAACATCCTGCATGATCACTCTGCTCCATACAACTACTGGGTTTCAAAGCTGGACACGTGGCCTGAACTGGCGCTGTACTCCTTGGAGGTGCTGGCCTGCCCTGCCGCTAGCGTGTTGTCAGAGCGGGTATTCAGTGCAGCTGGTGGCGTCATCACCGATAAGCGTACACGCCTGTCAACTGACAGCGCTGACAGGCTGACGCTTATTAAAATGAACAAAGCCTGGATTTCACTGGAATTCAAATCTCCTCCGGGGGAAAGCAGCTAAATAATAAGATTCCTTATGTATCCGATTCCTCTCCTCTACTACTCCTCCTCCTTCTCTTCATTGCCAAATGCTGACCCAAAAGGGAATTTTTTAGAGGGCCAACTGGCATTCTTTTAAGACAATGTTTCCAGAGGGCCACCAACAGGCCCTCTCTCCAAACAATTTTTCCGGAGCGTCAACTACAGAAACTCTAAAACAATTTTTCAGGATTGTCAACTACAGATACTCTAAAACAATTTTTCAGGAGCGTCAACTACAGACACTGTAAAACAATTTTTCAGGAGCGTCAACTACAGACACTCTAAAACAATTTTTTAGGATCGTCAACCACAGACACAAATTTTTTTTTTTTTCGGAGGGTCGACTTCAGACACTCCAAAAAAAATTTTTTGGGAGGCTCACCTACAGCCATTTGACTGCAATCTCAGTCGGACAAAGGCATTGGTAGTGTCACCGCCATGCTGTGTCAGGCTAAATTTTTGGGTGGTTCATCTGCTACCTCAGTCTAACTCAATCACTCTGTTGTCACCGCCGCCATACAGGGTCACGCTAAATTTTTATGTGCTTCGCCTGCTCCCGCAGTGTAACTCGGTCACTCTGTAGTCACAGCCATACAGGGCCACGATAAATTTTTATGTGCTTCGCCTTCTCCTGCAGTGTAACTCGGTCACTCTGTAGTCACAGCCATACAGGGCCACGATAAATTTTAATGTGCTTTGCCTGCTCCTTCAGTGTAACTCGGTCACTCTGTAGTCACAGCCATACAGGGCCACGATAAATTTTTATGGTCTGGGTGAGCACAATTGCCTTGAGGGTCACCACCAGGCTGTTGCCCGAGAATTTGGGGTAATGGTGGAATTAGGCAGCCTCAGAGGCATCCATGCATGCTGCCCCTGCTGTTTCCTGTCCATTTCCGTGGTGTTTCCATCATTTTCTGAGGTTTCCAGGTTTTCACCCAGCCTTCTCTAGGCAGAGCCTTGGTCCCCTACAAAAAATGCTCGAGTCTCCCATTGACTTCAATGTGGTTCATTGTTCGAATCGAGCACCCGAGCATCGGGAAAAATTCGACTCGAATAATGAGCACCCGATCATTTTAGTGCTTGCTCATCTCTAGCCTCTTGTTTTTGAGGGGATTTAACATAGAATAGCTCCCCCCTTAGACAATTTTTTTTTAAGACTAAACAAATTCAGTTCCTTTAATCTTTGCTCTAAGCTAAGATCTTCCAGGTCCTTTATTAGTTTTGTTGCTCTCCTTTGTACTTTTTCCTAACTACAGGTGAGGCAGTATCAATACTTTGCATATTGGCAATATTACATCCCATGAGGCCATACTTCTTTTAATACAAGACAATATTTGGTTGGCCTTGGAGGCAGCTGACTGGCATTGCATGCAATTATTTAGTCTATGATCTACTAATACACCCAGATCCTTCTCAACAAGTGACTCTCCCAGTTTTACTCCTCCTAAGACATATGTTCCATGGCAGATTATTAGACTCCAAGTGCATAACTTTACATTTAACTATATTGAACCTCATTTGCCAAGTGGAGGCCCAAACAGTGAGTTTGTCCAAGTCAGCTTTACAAGTTATCTGTAGACCGTACCATATTACAAAGTTTGGTGTCATCTGCCAAAAATAGAAACAGCAATATTATTCTCATCCTCTATGCCATTAATGAATAAGTTAAACAATAGCAGACCTGGTACAGAACCTTAGGGTAAACCAATTACAACTGGGGACCATTCAGAGTAGGAATCATTGACCACAACTCTTTGGATACAATCTTGAAGCCGATTTTCAATCCAAATATAAATTGTATTATAGGGGTCATTTATCAAACTGGTGTAAAGTACAACTGGATTAGTTGCCCAAGCAACCAATCAGATTACACCTTTTATTTTCCAAAGAGGCTATAAAAAATGAAATGTGGAATCTGATTGGTTGTTAGGGGCAATGAAGCCAGTTCTATTTGACACCAGTTTGATAAATGACCCCATATATTTTCTATACCAATAGACCTCAACAGTTTATTTCTTTAGAAAAACCATGATATATTATTTACAGTCACATAATCCTGTATGTAGTCCCGTAAAAGGCCCTCAAACATTTTCCCACTATGGATATTAAGCTTACTGGTCTATAATTTCCTGGTGAAGATCTAGCACACTTTTAGAAAATAGGAGCGCCATTTGTCTTGCGCCAGTCTCTTGTTACAACGCCTGTCATTAAAGAAGCTGTAAATATTATGAACAGAGGCAAAGCAATAACTGAACTGAGCTCCTTTACAACTCTAGGGCATAATAAATCTTGACCCAGGGCCTTGTTCACTTTTATTTATTTTTAGCATATTAAGGACTATATCTACAATCAACCAGTTAAGTATGTTAATTGAGCTATTTACACCAGCAACACCACCCTCATGAGATGTCCTCTCCTTTTGTATATACAGAGCTAGAACCCCATATAGGAGCTCCACCTTCTCTTGATCCACAGTGGCCATGAGGGTGATGATACATCAGCTCTACATGTTCTGACCTTGTCTTCTTTACATTTATGCGTTTGAAGAATGTAGTGGTCTTACTTTCATTGACAACTTGTATTTCATTATGTATTTTAGATGATTTTTAGCCCCTTACGTAATTTATTTAGTTCTTTATACTTTTTAAAGGCTACAGCTGATCCCTCAGATTTCTATTTTTAAAAGCCCATTTTTTGTAATTTATTGCTCTTTTTACACTATTTGTAAGCCATGTGGGGTTTAAAGGGGTTTTCTCACCTCCTGCCTTCCCAGCATCTCTGCTGCTCTGTGGGCTTCTTTCCGAGCTGGAGTGGGGTGGGGGCTTCTCCACCTAACTGACAAAAATCCTTGTCTCAGTGTACGTGCTCACACATGCAGCCCTCTATAGCTCACTGCATAGTGTTATCTCTATATATTTGCATATAAAGATAACAGTGGTTCCCAGCAAGCAGTGATGTCTGTCTCCTAATAAGGGTAGGAGATCATTGCTCTGCCAGACATTGTAGGAAGCTTTCCTACAGTCATCTCTCACAAGATGACAGCAGGCACTTACGATCTGTATATTACAGTTCTGGGGCTATTTGTGCAAGCCCTGAACCTGTTATACTTTATAATTGTATATAACAGCTTCAGGGCTGCAGCTCATGCCCTGAAGCTGTTCTATAGAAAGAACAAGGTGGCTGGGTGTGTGGTCGTCTATTACAAGAATACATGTGAGTTGGCCAGGGATGGCAGCTACCGTAAGACAGGAATACATACAGAGGTGCCGGGGATGGGGTTGAATGTAAATACAATGGCTTCTATGTACGCTTGCCTCCACTATTCCTGGAAATCCCACTACTAGTGCTCAAGGGTGGCCACTACAAGTGCATTCCAGTGGTGGGCGTAACTCCTAGGGACGAGCAGGGTCTAAAAGAAGGTATGATGAAAGAAAATTGGGAAGAGAAGCAATATAGAAAATAGATGTATATTAGAAAATGACTGAAAATACCATATACACAATAACAAGGTGAGACAACCCCTTTAATTTTTATACTTGTTACCTCTAGGAATGTATTTATCAACATAGTTATCCAAAGAAGAATTAAAGCACTCCAATTTAGCATTAGTGCCATTGTGTTACAATTAGAAGCCCTCAACCCTGGGAAATTCAAACTTGGACT
The DNA here is from genome assembly GCA_900303285.1 of Rhinella marina. Taxonomy (NCBI): domain Eukaryota; kingdom Metazoa; phylum Chordata; class Amphibia; order Anura; family Bufonidae; genus Rhinella; species Rhinella marina. Next base: position 16,779 of record ONZH01026269.1, on the reverse strand, counting down.
ATCCTTTTTTGACAGAAAGTTGCTCTAATTATAAACTGATCAAAGTATGTCTACATGCTGGGACTTCAAGTGATCATGTTATAATTTCACTAGGAACTGAAGCAAGTGTTCAATTATTCCCCTGCAGCACCATTCCATGCGTTGTTATATAATGCTTGGACATGCCAGATCCTCCAGTAAAAGGTGGACTTTTTATTCTTGCTCTCAACTCTGGCAATTGATTGTGGAGACCACCATCTATTACTAACTAAAAATTCTGTAATACAATTTGTGAATATGAGATTTCTTATTAGGTAACCCTAAGGCCTTGTTCACACATCAGTTATTTGATCAGTTATTTCCATCAGCTTTTGTGAGCCAAAACCAGGAGTGGAGCCTACTCAGAGATAAGGTATAATTAGAGATGAGCGAATCATGCAAAAAATTATTCGCCGAACATTCGCCGAACTTTTCCTAAAATTCGTATATTCGACGGATAGATTTGTTGTATTTGCGTACAAAATATACGTTATTATGTGCTATTAGCGAATATTCGCTCACTAATAACGAACGTTCATTATTCAAAAGGCGCACTAACCCTTCATGTGCCGCGGTCAGCGCTGACCGCGGCACATGAGGTGTGCCGCATGTTCAGGATGGCGAGCTGGGGGGGGGGGCATCGGGTCCCCGCGCTGCTGTGACGGGGATCCGATGGCTTGGATTGCAGCCCGATGCCTTCCTTAGGCATCGTGGCTGCCATTCCTGCGAGCCTGTGTGATCCAGCCCCTTGGATCACACAGGAAGCAGGCTGCAAGTGTATTACTGTGAGTAATACACTTACAGCCAATGCATTACAATACAACAGTATTGTAATGCATTGTGCAGGGGATCAGACCCCCAAAAGTTGAAAAAAAAGGTGAAAAAAAAGTTAAAAAATAAAGTTAAAAAAAAATAAAAGTTTCAAGTAAAAAAAAGAAAAACACCATTTTCCCCCCAATAAAGTAAAAAAAAAATTGTTAAAAAAAGAAAAAAAAAAAAAAGTAGGCATATTAGGTATCGCCGCATCCGTATCGACCGGCTCTATAAAAATATCACTTAATCCATCCCGCCAGGTGAACACAGTAAAAAATAAAAAATAAAAACAGTGCCAAAACAGCCATTTTTTGGTCACCTTCCCCCACAAAAAGTGTAATACTACGCGATCAAAAAGGCGTATTTACCCCAAAATGGTACTAATAAAATCATCATCTCGTCCCGCAAAAAATGATACCCTACCTAAGACAATCGCCCAAAAAATAAAAAAAATATGGCTCTTAGAAAATGGCAACACAAAAAAAGATTTTCTGTTCAAAAATAAATATATTGTGTAAAACTTTCCAAAAATAAAAATGTTAGACATATTGGTTATCACCGCGTCCGTAACAACCTGCTCTATAAAAATATTACATGAGTTGGCCCCCCAGGCGAATGTTGTAAAAAAATTGTTAAAAAACTATGCCAAAATAGCCATTTTTTCCCTCTTCCCTCACAAAAAGTGTAATAGCAGGCGATCAAAAAGGCGTATTTAACCCAAAATGGTACCAATCAAACCGTCATCTTGTCCCGCAAAAATGATACCCTACCTGAGACAATCGCCCGAAAAATAAAAAAAATATGGCTCTCTGAAAATGGCAACACAAAATAAGATTTTATTCTGTTCAAAAATAAATCTAATGTGTAAAACTTTCCAAAAATAAAAAAGTTAGACATATTTGGTATCGCCACGTCCGTAACAACCTGCTCTATAAAAATATTACATAAGATGGCCCCCCAGGTGAATTCTGCAAAAAAAAAAAAAAAACTATGCCAAAACAATCATTTTTTTCCCTCTTGCCTCACAAAAAGTGTAATAGCAGGCGATCAAAAAGGCGTATTTAACCCAAAATGGTACCAATCAAACCGTCATCTTGTCCTGCAAAAATTATACCCTACCTGAGACAATCGCCCGAAAAATAAAAAAATATGGCTCTCTGAAAATGGCAACACAAAAAAAAGATTTTATTCTGTTCAAAAATAAATCTAATGTGTAAAACTTTCCAAAAATAAAAAAGTTAGACATATTTGGTATCGCCACGTCCGTAACAACCTGCTCTATAAAAATATTACATGAGATGGCCCCCCAGGTGAATTCTGCAAAAAAAAAACTATGCCAAAACAATCCTTTTTTTCCCTCTTGCCTCACAAAAAGTGTAATAGCAGGCGATCAAAAAGGCGTATTTAACCCAAAATGGTACCAATCAAACCGTCATCTTGTCCTGCAAAAATTATACCCTACCTGAGACAATCGCCCGAAAAATAAAAAAAATATGGCTCTCTGAAAATGGCAACACAAAAAAAAGATTTTATTCTGTTCAAAAATTAATGTGTAAAACTTTCCAAAAATAAAAAAGTTAGACATATTTGGTATCGCCACGTCCGTAACAACCTGCTCTATAAAAATATTACATGAGATGGCCCCCCAGGTGAATTCTGCAAAAAAAAAAAAAAAAACTATGCCAAAACAATCCTTTTTTTCCCTCTTGCCTCACAAAAAGTGTAATAGCAGGCGATCAAAAAGGCGTATTTAACCCAAAATGGTATCAATCAAACCGTCATCTTGTCCTGCAAAAATTATACCCTACCTGAGACAATCGCCCGAAAAATTAAAAAAATATGGCTCTCTGAAAATGGCAACACAAAAAAAAGATTTTATTCTGTTCAAAAATAAATCTAATGTGTAAAACTTTCAAAAAATAAAAAGTTAGACATATTTGGTATCGCCACGTCCGTAACAACCTGCTCTATAAAAATATTACATGAGATGGCCCCCCAGGTGAATTCTGCAAAAAAAAAAAACAAAAAAAAAAAACTATGCCAAAACAACCATTTTTTTCCCTCTTGCCTCACAAAAAGTGTAATAGCAGGCGATCAAAAAGGCGTATTTAACCCAAAATGGTACCAATCAAACGGTCATCTTGTCCTGCAAAGATGATACCCTACCTGAGACAATCGCCCAAAAAATAAAAAAGTATGGCTCTCTGAAAATGGCAACACAAAATAAAGATTTTATTCTGTTCAAAAATAAATCTAATGTGTAAAACTTTCCAAAAATAAAATGTTAGACATATTGGGTATCGACGCGTCTGGAAAAACCTGCTCTATAAAAATATCACATGATTTGCCGTCTTTGGTGAATGCAGTAAAAAAAAAATTAAAAAAACCATGCCAAAACAGCTATTTTTTTCACCTTGACTCACAAAAACTGTAATACCAAGCGATCAAAAAGTCTTATGTACCCCAAAATGGTACCAATGAAAACATCAGCTCATCCCGCAAAAAATGAGCCCCCACATAAGACAATAACTAAAATAAAAATCAGTGGCTCCCACAAACCATTCCATCAAAATCTGTGTTGTAAAATCCATATGGCGCTTCTTCTGTTTTGAGTCCTGCCATGTGCCCCCACATCAGTTTACCACCACATATGGGGTGTTGCCGTATTCAGGAGAAAATGGGTAACAAATTATGGGGTGCTTTTCTCCTGTTACCCCTTATGAAAATACAAAAAATTTGGGGCTAAAGCAACATTTTATTGGAAGAAATGAAATTTTTCATTTTCACACATTTTTCATGTTTCCAAATTCCGTAAAACACTTAGGGGGTCAAAGTGGCCAGTACCCCGCTTAATATATTCGTTGAAGGGTGTAGTTTCTAAAATGGTGTTACTTTTTGAGGGTTTCCACTGTAGGGGTACGTCAGGGTATCTCAATTACAAAATGGTGCCTAAAAACTATTCTAGCAAAATCTGCCTCCAAAATCCATATGGCGCTCCTTTCCTTCTGAACACTGCCACAAACCCATAGAGACGTTTACCACCACATATTTCTGTAAACTGCAGAATCAGAGCAATGTATATTGAGGTTTAGTTTGCTGTTAACCCTTACTGTGTTGCAAGAAAAAAATTATTAACATGAATAATCTACCAAAAAAGTGAAATTTTGAAATTTCACCTCCATTTTCCTTTAATTCTTGTGGAACACCTCAAGGGTTAACAAAGTTTGTAACAGCAGTTTTTTTATAATTTAAAGGGGTGTAGTTTCTAAAATGGGGTCAATTTATGGGTGGGTTTCATTATGTAAGCCCCTCAAAATCACTTTATATCTGAATTGGTGCTTAAAAAAAAATTTTGGGAAAATTTGGTGAAAATTTGAAAAATGGCTTCTAAACTTCAAGCCCTCTAATGTCCTAAAAAAGTAAAATGACATTTATAAAATGATGCCAACATAAAGTAGACATATGGGGAATGTAAAATAATAACTATTTTTGGAGGTATTACTATGTATTTTGAAAGTAGAGAAATTGAAATTTGGAAATTTTTCCAAATTTTTGGTAAATTTGGTATATTTTTGTAAATAAAAATGAAATATTTTGCCAAAAATGTACTACTGTCGTGAAGCACAATATGTGACGAGAAAACAATCTCAGAATGGCCTGGATAAGTAAAAGTGTTCCAAAGTTATTACCACATAAAGTGACACATGTCAGATTTGCAAAAAATGGCCTGGGTAGAAAGGTGAAAACAGGCCCGGGGTTGAAGGGGTTAAAGCTCAAAGTCAGGCTGGAACTGGACCCCTTTTGTTTATCCATGCCAAAGATTTTTTAATTCACTCTGTGGCCCTGCAGCTGGTCTTTGTCCCTGTCTCTCCCTGTCTCTCTCTCCCTGCCTGATTATTACTAGCCCTGACCTGGCCCTGCACTTGCCCTGCAGTATCCCTGATATATGTATGATAGATTCCCACTACAATTACACCCCAGTTAGAAGAACACAGTGTCTCTAAACTTCACAAATTCACAACAGTGCTTCTGCTCGCCTCAGCAGTCGCAGCAGAAATGAAGCGTCACTGGCTTACTGAGCCTGAGCCAATCAGAGCAAGTCCAGCCTACTAGGCCAGGTGACCGCTTTCTTCCCAGGCTTTTGCGCACGAAAAACGAACGAACAGTAAAAGATCGCTAATAAATTGAATTTGTACACAACAGCGTATACAGTAACTAATTCGTACGCAATTGCGTATAATTTATAGGACAAACTACGTAGCGAATGCGTACAAAGCCGAAGCAAATTGACTAATATTCGGATTCGCTTCGCAGCTGAAAAATCCCAAGATTCGATACGAATCTATGAAGCGGCGAATAGATTCATCTCATCTCTAGGTATAATGAAAAAATCTGCAACAGTTCTGTGTTTTTGACCCGAACCTGGTTTTGGCTCACAATTACAGATAAGCGAATGTATTCGCCGCTTTGTAGATTAGTATCGAATCCTCCATTTTTTCTACTCCGAAGCAAATCCAGATTCACTTCATATTATTCGTAAATGTTCTTAAAAGTTTGAACGCTAACCCTTCGTACGCTACATACACAACGTATGCAACGTACACATTTTTCTTGCCCCACCACCGGCCCCCCGAAGCAGGAAAATGTCGATAAGCCCCCCTCAGAAGTGGGAAAAACCAGCCCGGCCCACCGGGAACTCACTATTTGCATGTATAGGGAGTGAAGACTCCTCCCTCATTACTCCGCCCTCCTCTCCAGTTCAAACCAGCGGTGAACAAGATCCAGAGTCAGACCACAGCAAACAGCATGGCTAAAGAACTGCGACCCAAGTGGGGAGAGATGGTCTTTGGGGACGAGTACCCCAAACCACCGCCCGCTCCAGAGATCAGAGCGGCACAACTGTGTAACAGAGTCTCACCGCCTCCTGACTCCATATTTGCCTTGCCGGCTGGTGCCATATTATCCATGTGGTTTACACGTTACCTGTTTGGATTACAAAATTACCTCACATGGATTACAATTGCATTTTGGACTGTGTTCCAGTGTTTTATCATGCCAAGCAGCCACAAGGAGAGACTCAAACATATATCTGAGCCCTTTATGCTTGCAAATGTGAAATTGAACTAAAATGTTTTCATAATTGTCTTTGTTGTATTTTAGCAATAATGTTTTTTACAGGTTTAGCAATGCGCAAGCACTTTAGCCCATTGTGTGTATTCTTTTTCAGGTACTGCAATGTGTCCTTATTGTACAGTGTTTTTTTTAGCAAATTATGCACTTAGACGGATAGCTAGCACCTTACTTTTCTACCTCATATGGACTGCCAGACTGTATACCGTGGCCTAGCCTCGTGCATATGACGCAATCACAAGTCAATAGTACGCTAAGGATTTGTACGCACTTTGTACGCTAATGCTTACGTATTGCGTACTTTTAACAAAACTGACTGTATGTTTGTAATTTGTGTAGGAATGTTCACAAAACAACGATTATTTTTTAACGCAAATTCGACCGAATAAATTCATATTAAGAACGAATCTTGTCAGAAATTCGTCAATTATTCGCAGAAGCGAATTTTCGCTCATCTCTACTCCCAATAACTGATGGAAATAACTGATCAATTAACTCATGTGTGAACAAGGTCTAAGTGAGTTGTCTAACCTTTTGGACAGCTGTCCAGGTCCTGCAGAGCTTTGTTGCAGGGGATACATGAAGTAATATATCTGACCATTTTCTTCCTACTGATTCAACATCTTATACTACAGTCTTTTCCTTTGAAGATGGTACATTTTTTGATAGACTGATAATGTTCTATCAGTTAAACAGATGGCAGATGAATATTTTCTGAAACAAGACTATTCTATTGGATGAGTGTTACAGTTGCATAAGTATGTAATGTGCGAGCAAGCGACAGATATCATTACCGGATAATATTTTTATCCAGTAACTGTGGAAATTGTTAAGCCTTTAAAATAACATCACACCACAAATAACACCACAAATATTCAGCAGATTCAGAGATATGCCATCTTTATATAAGCCTTTGTAAAAAATAAAAAAAAAAAATAAAAAATTTGCACAAGGACAAACAATGACAATCTTTTATAGAGGAGAAATCCAGTTATTGTATTTTCCCAGGTTAAGATATACATGTACTAAAAAAATTGGAAAGACTGATTCAGTATTCTAATTTAGGCCTCTTTCACACGAACGTTGTGTTTTGCGGTCCGCAAATTGCGGATCCGCAAAAACAACGGATGGCATCCGTGTGCATTCCGTAGTTTGCGGAATGGAACAGCTGGCCCCTAATAGAACAGTACTATTCTTGTCCGTAACACGGACAAGAATAGGACATGCTCTATTTTTTTTTGCGGGCCACGGAACGGAGCAACGGATGCGGACAGCACACGGTGTGCTCTCCGCATTTTTTGCGGGCCCATAGAAATGAATGGGTCTGCATTTTTCATGTGAAAAATGCGGATCGGAGCCCGCAAAAAATGCTGTCGTGTGAAAGAGGCCTTAGGGTAAGGCCTCATGCACACAAGCATATTTTCTTTCCGTGTCCGTTCCGTTTTTATTTGCGGACCATATGAAGAACCGTTCACTTCAATGGGTCAGCAAAAAAACGGAAATGTTTCTGTGTGCATTCCATTTCTGTATGTCCGCATGTCCGTTCCTCAAAAAAGCTAGAACATGTCCTATTCTTGTCCGTTTTGCAGACAAGAACAGGCATTGTTACAACGGATCCGCAAAAAAAAACGAATGCACTACAGATGTCACATTTTTTTTCCAGATCTGTGTTTTGTGCACTGCAAAACACATACAGTCGTGTGAATGTAGCCTAAAACATAAACATGTTTGACTTCTCCAAGGAGCCTTTAACAATCAAAGAATGTATTAATTGATTTTAATTAGAGATGAGCGAATCAAAGCTGACGAAGTGGAATTTGTTACTAATTTCATGGAAAATTTGATTCGCAGCGAATGCGAATTTCCTGGCGATTTGTAGTAACAAATCTTTTTTTTTTTCCTAAAATGGCCGCAAGCACATGGCATGACATGGGGGAAGGATATCTGGGACAAAGAAGTAAACGCCCACAATGCGATCACATGCAGACATGTAGCCAATTAGCAGCCAGCCAGGTCCTGCGATGTCCCAGCCCTAGAAATAGCTCTGCAGCGCTGGAAAGCGCCATTTGCTATTGATGTTAGACCAGAGACAGACGTCAGGAGAGATAGGGCAAGTGAAAGAAAAACTAAAGAAAAGAAATGAGGAGATAATCTGAATTGCAGGGATAGGAGAGGGACGATTTCTAGACAGAAAATCAGGCAGTGAAATCGCTATTCTGGTACACAGTGCAGCAGTGAGTGGGCATAGGGGTTAGCCTGTTATACAGCACTGCACTCTGTTCTAAAGGCTGTTTTGGGGTGCTGTATGCAAAGAAGCACCACTACTCTCACTTTTTGCAGTGCAGTAAGAGGGTCAGAGCCTTGTTTGGGGTACATTAGAAAAAAAAAATAAAAAAAATAATAATAATAAAAAAAATTTTAAAAAAATATCTTTTGGGTTGTGTTTGGAGAAAAACATATATAATCCGTGATTGGCAGCTTGTAAATGTGAAAGAAATAGTTGCGGCGTTATTCGCCATACAAATAGACAAGCGCCATATAGTGCTAAATTCTTCAGTGTAGTTGACTTGCCAAAAAAACAGTGAATCCGTGTTTGTGGGGTTGTTCTTTTAAATAACTATTTGCGGCGTTATTCGCCATCCAGACAGAAAAATTTGATATTGTGATAACGTAGTCAGTGAAACTGACTTGCCAAAAAAACTGTGAATCCGGGGCGTGGCTTGGCTGCCGACTAGCATGGCTGCATGATCTCATCTCTTAGCTCCTGCACATACCGACGATATACAGCAGGTTCCCACGAGCACAAAGCATCCTTTACCCCATCAATTTCTTCCTCTATCCACCTAAGGGGGAAGAGAAACACCCAGAAGCAAGGTAAACTTGAGTTTTACTTCGATAAAGATGCGGACTCCCACGCGCTCTGGCGCCTCTCCGCCATCTTCCCAACCCACACCCGCCCTTGCATGTCTGGGACGCAATGAGACGCGACCATCTGATGGGAGCTCCGGTTCTTCCTCCTCCGAAGGCCTATCCAGCGGAAAAAGTCGGGGCTCTCTCCCTCCTTCTCCTCCTGACCGAACACGATCGCTCCCCGCATCTCCAACATCGCCTTCTACGGCGAGCACCAGAAGCCCCGCGAAGCAGAGACCAAGGCTTCAAAACGCTGACGCGTACGAGGTAGGCCTCAGCGCACCTCTTTGTCCCTCATCTCTCCTCTCGGACGCTCTCCAGAGTCTTCCAACTTCAGAACAACCCGCTTCTGTTAACTTATTGAGGGATATGCTGACAGCATTTGGGTCAGCTCTCCATAAAGAGTTTACTTCTATACTTACTCCTCTTCAATCTTCCATTACCTGGTTGGAATCCCGAACATCACATATTGAAGTTAAAATGGGGGAATTTGCCTCATCTCACAACCGCCTTATTGACTCCCATGACGAAATGACAAGCGACATTGAGGCTATAAAAGCCAAACTTACTGACCTGGAAGATCGCTCAAGGTGGAACAATATAAAATTTAGGGGTATACCCGAAGACATAGGCCCCATGGCGCTAACGGTGTACATACAAGCTCTTCTTAAACAACTTGTTCCCTCTGGTTCAAATATAGACTTTACTATAGATCTCGCCCACAGAATCCCTAGGCCACGACATCTTTCAGAGACGATGCCACGCGACACATTGGCACGCATACACTACTATCACATGAAAGAAGCCGCCCTAACTGCAGCAAGACAGCTTACTGATCTACCAACACCATACCAATCAGTAAAGCTCTATGCAGACCTCTCTGCCACCACTCTACGTCAACACAGACTTTTGGAATCGATCACTTCAACGTTAAGGGAACATAAAATAGCATACAAATGGGGCTTTCCTGTGAAAATATTGCTCACTCATGATGGAACACCACATAGCATATCCTCTTGTCGCTTAACTCTCTACTTTAGAAGCATTAAATAAAGCGTCCTTTAACATGGAACGCAAGCAGCAAATCACTAGTCTGCGCCTGAGAATCAGAGAGTGCCTCCTCTACCGATATGAAAAAAATCTCCTGTCTATGAAATCCAGGTATTACTCTCAAGACAACAAAGCGGGTAAACTATTAGCAAACAGAGTTAAAAAAAAGAGCAGCGCAAACCAGGATTCCATATCTCATCCACTCAGACAATGTTAACAAATTATGTGACCCAAAAGATATCGCCAACCAATTTATGAAATATTATTCGGCCTTATATAATCTAAATTCATCCCCTCATGCACATCAAGCCACTACATTTGAAATAGATTCCTTTTTATCCTCATTTAACCTTCCTACCCTAACGCCTCAACAACAAGAGAGACTCTCTCTTCCTCTCTCCCACATAGAAATATCGAAAATTGTCTCATCCATGCCTTTACATAAATCCCCAGGTCTTGATGGATTATCTAATATATATTACAAGACCTTCCTATCCACCTTACTACCTCATATGATGCCAATGTTTTGCCAAGCCTTTCAAGATGGGTCATTGCTCTCAGCAACTATCGTAACATTACCAAAACCTGACAAACCTCCTGAAAAACCACAAAACTTTAGGCCTATATCCCTCTTAAACACAGACATCAAAATATATGCTAAGGCCTTGGCGAACAGAATAGGAATAGACCAAGTAGGTTTTGTTAAGGGCCGCCAAGTGACAGACAACACAAGACGGGTTTTAAATATTCTAGATTTTTCCCTCAGACATAAGAAGCCAACATTTCTGGTCGCGTTAGACGCCGAGAAAGCGTTCGACCGCATTAATTGGACATTTACTTTCCCAACACTTGAAAAATTTGGCATGGGTGGTACGATATCCACAGCCATTATGGCTTTATACTCATCCCCATCAGCCAGAGTATTCGTAAATGGTGCTTTATCTTCTTCCTTTTCCATATCTAACGGGACACGCCAGGGCTGCCCACTTTCCCCTTTAATTTTTGTCCTAGCAATTGAACCCCTGGCACATGCCATTAGATCGAACCCCGATATTGTTGGCGTCCAGATAGGCCACAGGCAACACCACATCTCATTGTACGCTGATGACATTTTATTGTCACTGTCCTACCTTAGGTCATCACTATAAAATGCTTTGTCAATTATTGAACACTTTGGCCGTCTGTCTTACTACAAGGTCAATGAAAATAAATCCCAAATCCTCCCCTAACCATACCTCCAGACCAAAATTCTGCGCTTAAAAAACATTTCCCACTAGATTGGCAAGAGACGTCCATTAAATATTTAGGAATTCACATAACATCCTCTACCTCCCAACTTTTTAAAGAAACTACCTACCCACCCCTCTTAGAGACCATCAAAAAAGACCTTTCAAGTTATAATAAAGTGGATATATCATGAGTGGGCCGAATAGCCACTTTCCAGATGATGACATTACCCAAACTACTATACATCTTCCGCACAGTTCCCGTAAGAGTTCCATCTTCCTTCTTCACTAAAGCCCAATCCCTTCTCACCTCTTTCGTATGGAAAGATACTAAAGCCCGCGTTTCTTCTACTCTTCTACTGTATACAAAACTAAAAGTGGAGGAGGCTTAGGCCTGCCAAACCTAGCTGATTACTTCTTGGCCACCTAAGTCAATCTTCTGTGGGGATGGTGGAGGGGAGATATTTCTATTTCTTGGATGCACGTTGAGACCACATTGTCCCCCTCCAAACATCTTAGAGCGCTTCTCATAGACTGCCTACACTCAAACCCTACTAAGCTTAAGGATCTCCCATACATATTACAAGGAGCCATTTCTCACTGGCATTCATATCATAAAAAATGCTCTTCTGAATCCTTCTCAGCCCTTTCCGCATTGCCTATACACTTACTAGAAATGAAACTTCCAGATATAGACCTCTCAATGTGGAGATCTGGGGGTGTTCAGTGGATTTCCTAACTGTTCCATAAAGGACAACTCAAGTCCTTCACTCACCTTCAGACCGAATTTAATATCTCTCACAGAGAATTTTACAAATATCTTCAAATCCGTCACTTATTCCACTCTAGTAACCCCTGCGAAATAAAGGCATACAAACAACTGCTGAAGTTATGGAGTATTCCTATATCAACCTCTAAAGCCCCGAGCCTAAGACTAGTCTATTTGGGCTTAGGAGAAAAACAAAGCTATCAAATGCTGTCTCACTTCGCATCTTGGGCTAAAGAAACACAATGTGCTATCACTCCATCTCAATGGACCTCCGCGTTCCGTTTTATTTCTACTAATTTCCATTGCGTATCTCACATTGAAGAAGCAGCCAAAGCATATCTAAGATGGTATTTAACCCCAGATAGATTGAGCAAAATATATCCCGGATCCTCACATTTATGCTGGAGACAGTGTGGATCGAAGGGTACACTGTTCCACATCCTCTGGTCTTGCCCCAAAATCTCTACTCTGTGGAGCAGTGTCTTTAACCTTGCCACTCAACTGTGTGGCCATATTCTCATTCCCTCGCCATACTGGGCCTTATTTTTCATGGACATGCGTTCCATTCCCGCATCCAGTAGAATTCCCATAGCTCATTTATTTTTAGCCACTAAACTCAATATCACTAGACGTTGGAAATCCACTGAACCCCCCGCTCTGAGGGATATAATTGCCAGTGTACAACAAACGTGTATTTATGATAAAACTGCTAGCATACAGAAACCATAACAGTGAAAAGTTCCTCTGCCAATGCAAACTTGGTTGACAATAATGCCAACAAAATGATTTGTTATATATTGCACATGTGATGTATAAAATATACATGTTCCCTGAGACTGTTATTACGTTACTTTGTTAATATGGAATGTAACTTTAGACCGATAATTCTTGATGTTTCATTCTCTGGTCTACCACTATTCTATTTTATCTATATACTGGTAATCTACAATACTTGTTGATTTATATGTCTCTCTCTAATATCCACAATAGGTATACCTTGTAATTACCTGTATTACTTTTTTGATTTGTCAAACTATGACATGCCCTTTTATAAGACCTGTTATATATTGTGAAAATACTTAATAAAAAAGATTGAAACCAAAAAACCAGTGAATCTGTGTTAGTGGGGTTGTTTTTTTAAATAACTATTTGCGGCATTATTCACCATCCAAACAGAAAAGCGTGATATTGTGCTAACGTAGTCAGTGAAGCTGACTTGCCAAAAAAACAGTGAATCCGTGTTAGTGGGGTTGTTTTTTTAAATACCTATTTGCGGTGTTATTCGCTATCCAAACAGAAAAATGTGATATTGTGCTAATGTAGTCAGTGAAGTTGACTTGCCAAAAAAACAGTGAATCTGTGTTTGTGGATTTGTTCATTTAAAATAACTATTTGCGGCGTTATTTGCCATCCTAACAGAAAAGCGTGATATTGTGCTAACGTAGTCAGTGAAGTTGAATTGCCAAAAAAACTGTGAATCTGTGTTTGTGGGGTTGTTAGTTTTAAATAACTATTTGCGGCGTTATTCGCCATCCAAACAGAAAAGCGTGATATTGTGCTAACGTAGTCAGTGAAGTTGACTTGCCAAAAAAACAGTGAATCCGTGTTAGTGGGGTTGTTTTTTTAAATAACTATTTGCGGCGTTATTCGCCATCCAAACAGAAAAGCGTGATATTGTGCTAAAGTAGTCAGTGAAGCTGACTTGCCAAAAAAACAGTGAATCCGTGTTAGTGGGGTTGTTTTTTAAAATAACTATTTGCGGCATTATTCGCCATCCAAACAGAAAAGCGTGATATTGTGCTAACGTAGTCAGTGAAGCTGACTTGCCAAGAAACCAGTGAATCCGTGTTAGAGGGGTTGTTTTTTTAAATAACTATTTGCGGCGTTATTTGCCACCCAAACAGAAAAGCGTGATAATGTGCTAACACAGTCAGTGAAGTTGACTTGCCAAAATAACTGTGAATCCGTGTTTGTGGATTTGTTCATTTAAAATAACTATTTGCTGCATTATTTGCTATCCAAACAGAAAAGCGTGATATTGTGCTAACGTAGTCAGTGAAGTTGAATTGCCAAAAAACAGTGAATTTGTGATTGTGGGGTTGTTAGTTTTAAATAAATATTTGCTGTGTTATTTTCCATCCAAACAGAAAAGCGTGATATTGTGCTAACATAGTCTGTGAAGTCGACTCGCCAAAAAAACAGTAAATCTGTGTTTGTGGGGTTGTTAGTTTTAAATAAATATTTGCGGCATTATTTGCCATCCAAACAGAAAAGCGTGATATTGTGCTAACGTAGTCAGTGAAGTCGACTTGCCAAAAAAACAGTGAATCTGTGTTTGTGGGGTTGTTAGTTTTAAATAACTATTTGCTGTGTTATTCGCCATCCAAACAGAAAAGCGTGATATTGTGCTAACGTAGTCAGTGAAGTTGACTTGCCAAAAAAACAGTGAATCCGTGTTAGTGGGGTTGTTTTTTTAAATAACTATTTGCTGCATTTTTCCCCATCCAAACAGAAAAGCGTGATATTGTGCTATCGTAGTCTGTAAAGTTGACTTGCCAAAAAAACTGTGAATCCATGTTTGTGGATTTGTTCATTTAAAATAACTATTTGCGGCGTTATTTGCTATCCAAACAGAAAAGCGTGATATTGTGCTAACGTAGTCAGTGAAGTCGACTTGCCAAAAAAACTTTTAATCTGTGTTTGTGGGGTTGTTAGTTTTAAATAACTATTTGCGGCGTTATTCGCCATCCAAACAGAAAAGCGTGATATTGTGCTATCGTAGTCAGTGAAGTTGACGTGCCAAAAAAACTGTGAACCCGTGTTTGTGGATTTGTTCATTTAAAATAACTATTTGCGGTGTTATTTGCTATCCAAACAGAAAAGCCTGAGGAGGTGAACATGGCTATATGTAGAATCTGTGGTCAGAAAGTCAAGCGTGGCCAGGGTGCTAATTAGGGATGAGTGAACCGAACCGCAACGAACCAGATTCGTTACGAACTTTGCCAAAAGTTCGGTTAGTCACCGAACCGAACTTTGAGAAAGTTTGTAACGAATCTGGTTAAAATAACAACGGCGACGCAAAAATGTACTTTTTTCACAGAATAGACCAGGATACAAGGGATTATTACTCCTATAATCCCTTGTATCCTGGTTATCTGTGAAAATCAAGATGTGTGACGTCACCCCACAGCCCCTGAAGTGCCTGAGCGCGCCAACAGCTCGTCAGTGCGTCGCCAGACTTCACAGGGAGAGGAGCTCCATATTAGATAGAGAGGGAAAAGAGATAGACAGATAGATAGCCAAACTACTACTTCTTCATATGTTCATTTCATGTTCATTTTATGTGCCATGGCTTATCTAGTGCTGCTGCCATTCTCTGTTTAGTATTCAATTAGCCAGCAGGTAGCTTGCACCTGACTCTCACCTGTAGGAGGTGCTGTCCGTTTTTTGCAGTTATGTATATATAGAGGAAGACTGGCCTCCTCTGGGAATTTAGCACTCCTGTTCACACTGGTGCAGCTTCTGACCAGGTATGGTGTTCTCCTGATATGGGCCTGCCGGTTTGTGTAGGATGCAGGTCAGTGTTAGTGTAGGACTCATCTGATTGGAAGCCACCTTGATCGTTGGTGGATGAGCCCGACATATTTATGATCATTTATATGCGCTAAGAGCTTCCACTTTATACTACATAGCAGTTATGCTTTTCTACTTCTTCATATGTTCATTTCATGTTCATTTTATGTGCCATGGCTTATCTAGTGCTGCTGCCATTCTCTGTTTAGTATTCAATTAGCCAGCAGGTAGCTTGCACCTGACTCTCACCTGTAGCAGGTGCTGTCCGTTTTTTGCAGTTATGTATATATAGAGGAAGACTGGCCTCCTCTGGGAATTTAGCACTCCTGTTCACACTGGTGCAGCTTCTGACCAGGTATGGTGTTCTCCTGATATGGGCCTGCCGGTTTGTGTAGGATGCAAGTCAGTGTTAGTGTAGGACTCATCCGATTGGAAGCCGCCTTGATCGTTGGTGGATGAGCCTGACATATTTATGATCATTTATATGCGCTAAGAGCTTCCACTTTATACTACATAGCAGTTATGCTTTTCTACTTCTTCATATGTTCATTTCATGTTCATTTTATGTGCCATGGCTTATCTAGTGCTGCTGCCATTCTCTGTTTAGTATTCAATTAGCCAGCAGGTAGCTTGCACCTGACTCTCACCTGTAGGAGGTGCTGTCCGTTTTTTGCAGTTATGTATATATAGAGGAAGACTGGCCTCCTCTGGGAATTTAGCACTCCTGTTCACACTGGTGCAGCTTCTGACCAGGTATGGTGTTCTCCTGATATGGGCCTGCCGGTTTGTGTAGGATGCAGGTCAGTGTTAGTGTAGGACTCATCCGATTGGAAGCCACCTTGATCGTTGGTGGATGAGCCCGACATATTTATGATCATTTATATGCGCTAAGAGCTTCCACTTTATACTACATAGCAGTTATGCTTTTCTACTTCTTCATATGTTCATTTCATGTTCATTTTATGTGCCATGGCTTATCTAGTGCTGCTGCCATTCTCTGTTTAGTAGCCAAACTACTAGATAGATACAGGAAGAGATAGAGAAGGAATAGAAAGGGTTAGTGAGAGAAGCAGGAGAGAGGAAGAGAAAGAACCAAATAGCAAGATCCAGGGAAAGCTAGATATAGAAGATAAGGTGATAGATAGGGAAAGAGGCTGAGAAATCAAGAGATAGGTAGAGATAGGAAGAGATAGGCATCTAAATAAAAAACAGTGCCACACCTGATATCCTGTCCCAGCCACCGGAGGAAAGTAGCAGTGGTGCTGACTTTGATGATGATGATGTCGCTGA
>ONZH01026268.1:0-16816 GCA_900303285.1 Rhinella marina | reverse complement strand
GTGAACAGCAGTTTTCAGCTCTTTCCACATCTTCTCCATTGGATTCAGGTCTGGACTGTGACTCGGCCGTTCTAAGACCTGGAGACCTTTATTTTTGAACCATTCCATTGTAGATTTTGCTTTCTGTTTGGGATCATTGTCTTGTTGGAAGATAAATCTCCGTCCTAGTCTCAGCTCTTTTCATCCAGAATGCTCCTGTATTTGGCTCCATCCATCATCTTCCCTGTCCCTGCTGATGAAAAGCCCAAACCATGATGCTGCCCCCACCATGTCTGACAGTGGGGATGGTGTGTTCAGGGGGATGAGATAGATAGATAGATAGATAGATAGATAGATAGATAGATAGACAGGAGAGAGAGATAGATAGATA
This sequence comes from Rhinella marina, assembly GCA_900303285.1. NCBI lineage: Eukaryota > Metazoa > Chordata > Amphibia > Anura > Bufonidae > Rhinella > Rhinella marina. Next base: position 16,446 of record ONZH01026268.1, on the reverse strand, counting down.
GATAGATAGATAGATAGATAGATAATAGACAGGTGTCTAGCTCAGTCGGGTGGGGTGCCTCCTCGGGGTTGTTTCTGCTGGTTGTGCACTGAGACATAACAAATGAGACGTTTGTTCTCGGTCTCAGATCTCCGGGAAGTGCGGCTGATAAATATTTCACACTCCCAAAATTAAATATGAAAATCGGAAACATTGAGTCTGAAATATCTGAATGATTTATGCGGTGAAGAAACAGCCGGTGGGGTGCGAGGGACAAGAAACCTGAAATATCAGGATTCAGAAGAAGAAAGTAACCAGAGCAGCGGGAGAAAAACACTTTATTAGTAAGAAACGAGCAATATTCCGGGGCCGCGTGCGGAACAATCGTCTGCTGATAGGAGGAATAAGCGCACGTCCCGGGGGGATTAAACACTTAGACCGTGAAGAGAAGGAGCGGAGTACGACAAGACGACGAGCCCCCGCTCCTCTCTAATGGCCAATTTATTGTGTGTAATATCAGACGTCCCCCCCCCTTATTTATGTCTTTTCTCTCTTCTATTGATCTACTTAAGACAATGTATTAATACAAGGCCATAAATATCACTAAGAGGGCAGACGTGATACTGCAGCACGACCATAATGCGGGAGCTTTAACCAGCCACACTGACACTAATGTCTACAGGATCCCCCCTCCCCCCATACTCTGGATCTCTCTACCCCAGCACATCAGACTCTACCCAACATCCAAAACTTCTAAAGCAACCAGCAAACCACCAGGAAAGCCGACCACCTGCAGGGAGCATGCAGGTACTGGTACTGTGTTCATGCTCATTGCATTTGTGTTGTCTTATGTTATGTAAGTGAACCCCTGGAATAAATGCTGCCTGCAAATAAATAAACAAACAAATAATAATATTAATAATAATAATAATGAAATCATATAGTAATAACTCATGTAAAGATCAGGAAGATCAAACAATGGGTCAGAATATATGACAGAACTATATCACATTCATCATATGCTGTAGTTACAGTAATAAGAAAGACAGAGATAGATAGATAGATAGATAGATAGATAGATAGATAGATAGATAGATAGATAGATCACAATGTGGGTATTAGTGCTGTGTGGTAGCACTGAGGGGAATGTTCTAGATTACCCTGCTATACATTGGCATGGCTCAGTCTTACAGGCCAGCACAGCGCCCCCTGCTGGTGATTTCACAGGGGCCAGATTTTATTAGTTAGGACTGGGTGAGAGTAGCCATGCATTGGGCTTAGTGTAAAGAAAAATTCTGCCTCTTTGCATAAATTGGGGGGGGAGGGGCTGATCCAAAGTTTGCACTTGGGCCCATAACACTCTAGTTACCTAGTTACACCACTTGCCCTAAACCATGTTGCCTCCTCCACTACCGCCAAACCATGATGGCTCCTCCACCAGACCCAAACCATGATGGCTCCTCCACCAGACCCAAACCATGATGGCTCCTCCACCAGACCCAAACCATGATCCCTCATCCACAAGCTCCAAACCATAATGCCTCTTCCACAGCAACGAACGATGATGCCCCTCCATCAGTCCCAAACCATAAGGTCCCCTCCACCAGCCCCAAACAATGATCTCCCCTCCACTGCCGTCGAACCATGGTGCCCCTTCCACCAGCCCCAAACCATGATGGCTCCTCCACCAGACCCAAACAATGATGCCCCCTTCACCAGCCCCAAACCATGATGGTGCCTCCACCAGCCCCAAACCATGATGCCCCTCTACCACTCCCGAACCATGATGCTTGCTCCACCTGCCCCAAACAATTAAGCCCCTCCACCAGACCCAAACCATGATGCCCCTCCACCAGACCCAAACAATGATGACCCCTCCACTAGACCCAAACCATGATGGCTCCTCCACCAGCCCCAAACCATGATGGCGCCTCCACCAGCCCCAAACCATGATGCCCCTCTACCACTCCTGAATCATGATGCCTCCTCCACCTGCCCCAAACAATGATGCTCCTCCACCAGCCCCAAACCATGATGGCCTCTCCACCAGCCCCAAACGATGATAGTCCCCGCACCAAACCCAAACTATGATGGCTCCTTCACCAGAACCAAACCATGATGCCTCTTCCACCAGACCCAAACCATGATGATCCCTCCACCAGACCCAAACCATGATGATCCCTCCACCAGACCCAAACAATGATGACCCCTCCACCAGACCCAAACCATGATGCCCCCTTCACCAGCCCCAAACCATGATGGCTCCTCCACCAGCCCCAAACCATGATGGCTCCTCCACAAGCCCCAAACCATGATGCCCCCTCCAGCTTCACACTTGGGAAGAGGTTTTGGTGTTGGGGTATTGAGCTCTTTTTCCGTCACATATAACATTGTGATTTGTGATAATAACGAAGCTCCAATTAGACAGATGGAGATACTGAGTTCATAGGTTTTCGCTTAGAAAATGATCAGGACTGTCACTTCACAAGGGGTGCACATACTTTTGCGAGAGACTTTATATACATTACACATTCTTGTTCTTCTACTTAAGATAGAAGATAATTCCTCTGCGCCGCTCTCTCTCCTCTCTCTTAATTATTGAGTTTTTGCACCGCATCGATGATCTTCGCAGATTGCTGAACTCTTTGGAGATGCATTTCTTCCAGAGAAGCTTTTAGGGACGGGGTCACCCCTTGTGAGGGAGGCATCGGGTAATTTTCAGGGAGAAGAGATCCATTAAGTCCATTTGGTGCGCTCTATCAGAGGGGGCGATCTGCACTCTGAGGTTCCTGTTACACGTGATGGTAGTCGTTGTGCTGATACAAGACGCACTCCCAGGTCTCTACGATATTAATGCTCCCCACAGGCCTCTTATCAACACATCCTCTGCTGCAGACTTGGCCGAGGTTTGAGGCACTGACACCTCTTCCTCACTTTGGAATGAGCACCTTCAGACATGTATTAACCTTTCCAGAAACTGTACCTTATGGGCGCAAAATGTAGCATTTGGACACCAAAAAATGTGTCCTCACTTCTAAGGCCAGTGGCATACTGAAAACAGAGGGGTCCTGTTAAAGTAAGCCCCCGAGGCCGGTCCCCACCACTACACCACCTCTCTGAGGACAGTAAGGACCAGCACTTCTTTGCTTTTATACTCAGTAAGAAGAGCAGATGTAGCAGAGTTGAGATTGTCTTCGTCTTATGATAATGTAGCTTGTTTGCTCTCTTATATAAAGCTGCTGGTTACATTGTCATGAGCTCTGCTGCATTGACAGAATCAGCTCTGCTATGTTCCTTTGCTTATTGGGCAGCAATTTTGCTTTTTTTTTGCCTGAATGTGGTATTTTCCGCTTCACCGAGCACCGAAAACATCAAAAATGAGCACAAGCTGCAGATTCAAGGTCATGTGGATCAGGACAATCACCGTTTGTTTAGAAAGTGAAGATTTTCATTAGTTTATCCTTCAAGAAGAGCAGCTGTGGAGCCTCCGCAGATGCAGAGAGCGGAGAAGGGGGGGAAGCTCAGGCCCTGTCCGTGGTACTGAAGCCACAAGAGTCAACCAAGAAGCAGCTCCTGATCCAGAAACGGATGGAAGGGGAGATGAACTGATCATGTCTAAAAGTGAGATGGACGGGAGACGTATCACAGTGGCGCCTCCTGTGGAATAGATCTGCCACATCTTGATGGACGTTGGTCACTTTTCCTCACATCTGCTCAAGGCTGCTTTACTTTTTGTCAATGTTTTGTTTTTTAAAAAAAACGTGTTGCACGCCATTACCAAATCTGGCGCATTTTATGACCCACTTGGCCACGCCCACTATTCAAGTCCATTTGGACCAGAATTCTTCTATATTTTCATTAGTAAATCTCCCCCATTATTCCAATTCTGGATTTTATTGCACTGTTCAGACCTCAACGTCTTCTCTCTTCTGCCTCTTCCTCCAATTCTTCATCTTACTCATCATCCTTCTCATCTTCTTGCCCTTCTTCTCAGCCCCCACTTATCCTTATCTTCTTACTTACTCATCTTACTTCTTACCATTCTTTACATTCTTTTCTTCATCTTACTTTACTTATCCTATTTCTTTCAATTATTTGTCCTTCTCATTCTTCTTCTCCCCATCACAAATCTTCTAGTTCTCACTCTTCTCCTCATCCTCTTTCTCATTCTTTTCATCCTTCTTCTCATTCCTCTTATTCTTTCTCCGTCATGATATTCATCCCATCCATCCTTGTTCTCAACCTTCTTCACATCATTCTTTTTGGTTTTCTCTTCTCTGTCATCTTCTTCCAGTCAAACTACTTCTCTCATTTTCTGGCTCTTATTTTATCCTTCTGCTTATGTCTTTTTCATTATTCTTCTTGTCCTTCTCCTCTTCCTTCTTCTTGTCCTTTGCTAGTTCTTTTTTTCCTTATCCTTCTCTTTTTTCTTCAAGCTATTTATCCTTCTCCACTATCTTCTTCTCATCCTTTACTTGTTCTTCTTTCCCTTCTTTAACACGTCCGTCTCCTCATCCTTCTTCCCATGCTTCTTCTCATCATTCTTCTTATTCTTTTTGATTTTCCTGTTCATAAAGTCCCCCTTCTTACAGTCTCTCATCTTTTGGTCTGTCTATACATCCTTCTTATCACATTATTTTCCTTATTCTCATCATTATGCTAATTCTTCTATCCTTTCTTTATCACATTATTTTTCTGTTCCTTATCATCGTTCTCCTTGTCCTTCTCATTCTTCTTCAAGTTATTCTTCTGAGCCTTCACCTCATTCTTCTTCTCATTCCTCTCCACTTTCTTCCTTTCAACCTTCTTCTTGTCCTCCTTCGTCTTCTTCATCACATCCTTCTCCTCATCTTTCTTATCATTATTTTCCATTCTTCTTCTCATCCTTCTTCTTGTCCTTCTTTGACTTCTTCATTGTGTTCTCCTCCGTATCCTTCTTCTCATTCTTCTCATTCTTCTCCTTGTTCTTCTCTTTCATTTTCTTGTCCATAAACTTGTCAAACTTTTTATCATCTCTTATCTTCTGAGCCTTATATTCGTCCTTCTTATCCCACTTTCATTCCTGTCCTCATCCTTCTTGCCCTTCTGCTAATTCTTCTATTTCTTCTTCATTACAATATTATTCTTCTTGTCCTTCTTCTCATTCTTATTCAAGTTATTCTCTTCAACCTTCTTTTCACTCATCTTCCTGTACTTTCTATGCCTCGTTCATCATGTTGTTCTCCTTCATCTCTCACATCCTTTTCCTCATTCTTTTTCAAGTTTTTATTTTATTTTTCATTGTTTTCTTCTCCACTTTCTTATTCTGATCCTTATCATTCTTCTTCATGTTTTACCTGTCATTCTTCTTCTTCATCATGTTCTTCTCATCTTGGAAGGAGGTATGCAAATGAGCTCTTGGCAAGCTCCATCTCCGATGCCACCAGATGTAAGGTATAAGTCAATGTTCAACCCTTTAAACAGGTCTTGAGACATGACTTGGATAATAACCTCATTTGCAGACAGTTGTGTCAGGGTGATTGTATATTACAGTGCAGAGTAGAGAGTTCTGCCTTAACTGGGTCGGGGGCCTAGGTCAACCCTTCTTCTCATTCTGCTTGGCCTTTTTCTCTTTCAATCTCCCAGTAACCATATGACCAGTGTTTTCTTTAGCATTCATCACTTCTTCATAGACTTCCAGCTCCTTATAACATTAAAGGACAGCAGAAAGCCCACAGGTTCTCCAGAACAGACCCATTCCGATGTATCTGATCCTCTGCTGTACCTGTATGATAAAGCTTTGCTCCTTCCATCCATTCTCAATACTTACATGAAGCTCCTGCACAATAAGAGGTTAGGAGTCTGCAGTCACTTCAGCTGCTCTGACAACACTGACAACACTGACCACGCTCGATGTGAGGAACACACCGGGACGTCAATCACTGCCTCTAAATAAACTCCTTCCTAACGAGGTAAACTGTTACACAGAGGAGAAACTGGAAGTGATTGACATATCTAATCAATTATAAACGTTCCGTAACCCAGTCATACACCGGCAATGACAGATATTACTGGCAGGTACCAGTGCAATGCTATTTTAGCACATGGAGGGAAGGTTCGTATAAAAGAAAAAACAAGATCATTTTTGACGTATTCTCGAACAAACAGTTACTGTAACTTCAGGGAGAAATAGTGACTTTATCAGAATATTCCCTTGTAAAGTAGAATTTTTTTCCCCCATTACATTACTTATCCTGTACTAATCCTGAATTAACTCCAGAGCTGCACTCACTATTCTGCTGGTGCAGTCACTGTGTACATACATTACTTATCCTGTACTGATCCTGAGTTACATCCTGTATTATACTCCAGAGCTGCACTCACTATTCTGCTGGTGCAGTCACTGTGTACATACATTACTTATCCTGTACTGATCCTGAGTTACATCCTGTATTATACTCCAGAGCTGCACTCACTATTCTGCTGGTGCAGTCACTGTGTACATACATTACTTATCCTGTACTGATCCTGAGTTACATCCTGTATTATACTCCAGAGCTGCACTCACTATTCTGCTGGTGCAGTCACTGTATACATACATTACTTATCCTGTACTGATCCTGAGTTACATCCTGTATAATACTCCAGAGCTGCACTCACTATTCTGCTGGTGCAGTCACTGTGTACATACATTACTTATCCTGTACTGATCCTGAGTTATATCCTGTATTATACTCCAGAGCTGCACTCACTATTCTGCTGGTGCAGTCACTGTGTACATACATTACTTATCCTGTACTGATCCTGAGTTACATCCTGTATTATACTCCAGAGCTGCACTCACTATTCTGCTGGTGCAGTCACTGCGTACATACATTACTTATCCTGTACTGATCCTGAGTTACATCCTGTATTATACTCCAGAGCTGCACTCACTATTCTGCTGGTGCAGTCACTGTGTACATACATTACTTATCCTGTACTGATCCTGAGTTACATCCTGTATTATACTCCAGAGCTGCACTCACTATTCTGCCGGTGGACTCTAATCATTGGTGCTCCAGCTGAAACATCCCAGGAGATCTAAAGTTCTTGAAAGTATTTATGACTGTACTTTTACAGAATGCTTAGTAACTGTTTCTATGAAATATTATGTTCTTGCAATTAACCTCTCATTTTCATTATAATCTGATACCTGAAATGAAGAAATCTCAGAACTTCCAGGAGGTGACTGATGAAGTCCACAATTTTCCATGTGTCAAATCCGTCTGTTTTTTTACAATGACACCTTTGTTTGTTCATCCCTCGGTGACATTCTCAGTTTCCACTGTGCTGATCAAAAATAAATTCTGAAATAAAACTCTACTTCTGCCGTCTTCTCCTGCTTTGCGGGTGCAGTGATGGTGCTGGCAGCGCCCGCAAAGCAGGAAATAAAGGAATCCTCTTCCCTCCATAGAGTCAGTAGGAGCCCCTCACCTGCTCAGGGTTTGGGGTTTGTGCTGCTGTAGTCGCAGTTACAGTAAGGTTTCTACATTGTAGCAGAGTGAGGCTGACACGTCCATGACACATATTTTCCCACACCGGTTCCATCGTCTCAGGCTCCTTCTCCCAGTACAATGGCCGCTACTCAGTTCGTTTGCTAATATTTTGCTTTATTTTTCTGGAAATTTTGTTTGACGGCAAGTACTCCCTGCTGGTTCAGGGTCTGGGCAGAACATGCTTTGCTGTAGTGCACTGCCTCACATCTAGTGCTCAGTAAATGTGGAACAGAAATGGATACAAATGTTGCAAATTTTTATTTGTTATGTTTTGTGACTCTGGTGCACAGGGGTGAATTGGTAATGTAACTTACTGGGAATTTTCCCAGTAACATGGTGTCTGCTCTGCTTAGGAGCCCCCGGCCTGACTCCCTATAAAGCTACTTCCATATACAGTACAGAGTCATCCTTGGGGGTTAGTGTTCTGACAGTGTACAGTATGAGGATACCCCTGTATATTTAAAATGTTTCTGTATCTACTTTTAAACTGTAGCCAGAGGGGATGTAACTCACAACCTTCTGCTTCACAGACAGACGCCTTACCAGTTGTGCCACAGAGCTCACTGCTGACTATGGGAAGAATTTCATGAGTGTTCCTATACAATGCTCTATGTACTGGTCACAATTAGAGATGAGTGACCCCGAACTGCAAAGTTTGGGTTCATAATTAACTTTGCCCGGACCCGAACCTGGACTTTTTCACTAAAGTTCGGGTTCGGTGTTCGGGTGATTTTATTATTTTCTGTTATAACATGGTTATAATGTAAAATAATAGCATTCATGAGACAGAATACTAAATAAATGGCCATTCTGGCTTTAAAAATAATTTTAAAAAAACTCACCTCATCCACTTGATTGCGCAGCTGTTATCCTCTTCTTTCTGCAGGACCTGCGATGACTTTACGGCACTTACCACATGGTGACGTCAACGCGGGTCCTTTTGCAGGTCCTGCAGAAAGAACAAAGAAGAGGACACCGGCTGCGCGATCAAGTGGGTGAGGTGAGTTTTTTAATCATTTTTAACCCCTGACTGGCCATTTTATTTAGCATTCTGTTATAACGGAAAATAATTAAATGAAGTTCGGGTCCCCATTGACTTTAATGGGGTCCGAGTTCTCTGTGAAGTTCGGGTCAAGTTCAGGTCCTGAACCCGAACTTTGACCTGAAGTTCGGCCGATCCAGGCGAACCCGAACTTCCATGGGTTCGCTCATCCCTAGTCACAACGTGCTCTGTAGCACACCTGGCGCAGCAGCAGTCTTCGCCATGCAATTCATGAGTTCAAACCCTGGGTTAAAGCAAAAAATTCATTTAATTAGTAATCCAACAAATGTAATAAACTTTTGCTGCTATCCCAGTGTCCTGGTACAGAGATGTATCAGTAGATACCAGTGCATTGTATATTGATACTGGTAAAGGTTTTCAGTTAGAGAAACTCCACCCACATGTAGCTGTGAAGCCTGTGGCTCAGGTAGTGAGGCTTTTACCTCTGGTTCAAGACCCGACAGTGACAATTTGGATACAATGTGAATAAAAGTATAGAGAGATGTTCTTAGTCGCTATTTTAACTCAAGGCCCTGTGTTGCCCATAGAAAGCATGGTGGGAGTTGTAGTTTTGCAACAACTTTGGCCATCCCTGCCCTATAGAGCCCATGCTGTAACATACACATCCCACCCGGCAGCCTGCTGTCTTATTCAGCCCCCGATGTGTTGCTATTTTTCTCGCTATGATGCTTTTATGTTATTTTTTTCTTCAGACACTTAGGAGGGAGAATAAGACGCCGTCCATTGTATGAAATGACTGCTTTATGTTTTCTGCTCCGGCATACATATTGTATGAGCGTGCATCATCCTGGGTAAAATGACACCAGTAAATGTGAAGATACTTCCCCGAGTTTATCAAAGTGTCTTCTATTGATTTCTTCCCTTTTATTTAATCTCCTGGATGGAGATGGGGGGGAGGGGGGCTATGAATCAACCGGGTGAGTTATCTAAAGTGCTGGCCACGGGGAGGGAACTTGTATATATCCATAACCGCAGTGCCAGATCCGGGGTGTAAGGTCCACCTGTATATTCACTGGGAGGGAACCTGTATATATCAATAACCGCAGTGCCAGATCCGGGGGTAAGGTCCACCTGTATATTCACTGGGAGGGAACCTGAATATATCAATAACCGCAGTGCCAGATCCGGGGGGTAAGGTCCACCTTATATCACTGGGAGGGAACCTGTATATATCCATAACCGCAGTGCCAGATCCGGGGGTAAGGTCCACCTGTATATTCATCACTGGGAGGGAACCTGTATATATCAATAACCGCCAGTGCCAGATCCGGGGGTGTAAGGTCCACCTGTATATACACTGGGAGGGAACCTGTATATATCAATAACCGCAGTGCCAGATCCGGGGTGTAAGGTCCACCTGTACTGGGGAGGGAACCTGTATATACACTGGGAGGGAACCTGTATATATCACCATAACCGCAGTGCCAGATCCGGGGGTAAGGTCCACCTGTATATACACTGGGAGGGAACCTGTATATATCAATAACCGCAGTGCCAGATCCGGGGTGTAAGGTCCACCTTCTATATACACTGGGAGGGAACCTGTATATATCCATAACCGCAGTGCCAGATCCGGGGTGTAAGGTCCACCTGTATATTCACTGGGAGGGAACCTGTATATATCAATAAGCGCAGTGCCAGATCCGGGGTGTAAGGTCCACCTGTATATACACTGGGAGGGAACCTGTATATATCAATAACCGCAGTGCCCAGATCCGGGGTGTAAGGTCCACCTGTATATACACTGGGAGGGAACCTGTATATATCAATAACCGCAGTGCCAGATCCGGGGTGTAAGGTCCACCTCTATATACACTGGGAGGGAACCTGTATATATCCATAACCGCAGTGCCAGATCCGGGGTGTAAGGTCCACCTCTATATACACTGGGAGGGAACCTGTATATATCAATAACCGCAGTGCCAGATCCGGGGTGTAAGGTCCACCTGTATATACACTGGGAGGGAACCTGTATATATCCATAACCGCAGTGCTAGATCCGGGGTGTAAGGTCCACCTGCTATATACACTGGGAGGGAACCTGTATATATCCATAACCGCAGTGCAGTGCCAGATCCGGGGTGTAAGGTCCACCTGTATATACACTGGGAGGGAACCTGTATATATCATATAAGCGCAGTGCCAGATCCGGGGTGTAAGGTCCACCTGTATATACACTGGGAGGGAAACCTGTATATAATCCATAACCGCAGTGCCAGATCCGGGGTGTAAGGTCCACCTGTATATACACTGGGAGGGAACCTGTATATATCCATAAACCGCAGTGCCAGATCCGGGGTGTAAGGTCCACCTGTATATACACTGGGAGGGAACCTGTAATATATATCCAATAAACCGCCAGGCCGGATCCGGGGTTGTTAAGGTCCCACCTGTATATACAACTGGGAGGGGAAACCTGTATTAATCAAATAACCGCAGTGCCAGGATCTCGGGGGGTAAGGTTCCTCCTGTTACACTGTATATACTAGGAGGGAACCTGTATAATATCAATAACCGCAGTGCCAGATCCGGGGTGTAAGGTCCACCTCTATATACCACTGTGAGGGAACACTGTATATAATCACATTAACCGCAGTGCCGGATCCGGGCGTGTTAAGGTCCGCACTGTATATACACTGGGAGGGACACCTGTATATATCAATAAGCGCAGTGCCAGATCCGGGGGTGTAAGGTCCACCTGTATATACATGGAGAGAGACAGCGGCTGCTATCATCACCAGCAGGAAGGATTCAAACCTTACCTGATGGGGGAGGTAGTTCTGTGCAGCTGTCTGAGACAGTATCACACATGATAGATTCATATACATGATATCTTGCAGATTATTTTCTATGAACATTTACAATATGCCCATCAGACCTCCATCCCCCCAGATTTCCTCCATCGCCCCAGATTCCCTTCACTCGGAATCTCTAAGGTCAATCAAGAAGGAGAAAAATTTTGTGCAGCAAAATCTGTAATGTCAATGAGACAACTGCAGTTCTAGCAGCTGCCAGCAGAGGGCGGCATCCTCTGGTATGGAGGTCACTGCAGGCCCTGGATGTGACTTACCTGTGTCCTGCCTGGTTCTGTAGTGACACATTATGGGGCTCTGGCATCAATTTACCGTATGACGCCATCTGGGTAGTGTTCTGCACCATGTGGCATCATTTAGCTCTACATATGTCCCTTAGGGATCTACGTGAAGCAGTATGGCGATATGCAGGAGCTGCTTGACGCTGTGTGCCTTTATGTGGACGCTGTATGACGCTATGTCAGCCTAGTGCGGCACTCAGGGGGATGGAGCATGCCCCATGTACGATATTGTCTCCAGACTCCCTGGACATTGGGTGCAGTATTTATATGTGTGCTGTATGGCGGTACTATTATAATAGTCTATTCATATGTCATGCCACTCGTTGTATCACACATGCCAGGCTTAGATACCCTCTATCTGCACACAGCTGGCCCTCCTCTGCTGTAATCATCTGTTTCCATATGTAACAATTTTGTATCTTATATTATCATTTATTTCCATATGAAACAATGTATCTTTTATTTCCTGCGGCTTCAAATATAAAATACAAAATATCCTTTTCTGTATTTTCCAATTCCACCCAAATACAGAGCATTCTGAGAATCGTCGGCGCTTCCATCACGGCCCGATCATTTATGCGCGTTCTTCTCACCGCCCTCCGGCGGGGGGCTTCTCATCATCTTGGGGCGTTCTCCGATGATGCGTCCTTGGATTTCTCCGACAATGTAATGAGACATAGGAGATCCTGCCGCCCGGACCCTTCCCTCCTCCTGTCTGCAGAGCCGTATACAATGAGTCTATCATTTATGACTCAACGAGCCGGTGATTCCGCATGGCGGCGAGCGTGCGGCTGCAGAGCAAAATGATTAATTACGGCCCAGGATTAACACGTGTAGAGGAGAAAATCATTTGTCCCCTCTGAATGCGTATTGTCAAGTATCATCAAACGCGTCAACAACAGCGAAACGCGAGTCGTTAGGGCATCCTTTAATCAGCGCGGGAACGCGGCGGATCAGGGTGTGAACACCCGTCCAGTCAGAGGGTCGGACACTGGGATGAGGGAGAGATGATAACCAGCGCAGTTCACCCCAGGACAGTATGCGGTGGGGCACATTGCAGCGTGTTTGGTGCCCATGGCAGTGTCACATTGTTACGGGGAGCCCATAGGCAGCTGATGGGCATCTCATTGTCAAATGCCATTGCCTTCGATGGGGCCAAGATTAACCCATGAAGCTATCGAAAACATCTTTAAACCCCTTTTTTTTTAAATAAAAAACCCATTTCCCCCCTTTTTATGTAGCGAAAGACTGTAAAGGGGGTACAGCACTACACTGGGGAGTCAGACCTTTATAAGATGGGAATACCCCTTTAAGAAACTTTGTTGTTAGGGTAGAGATCAGCGGTTTTCTTGGGTGTGAAATGTTTGTTTCCTCCGCAGTGATGATTCTTAAAATGATCACATGTAAATATGGGAGATATGAATACCCAAGACTATGAAGATGGGACTGATGACATCACTATGCCAGGCTGGTGACATCACTTAAAGGGGATTTCCATCTGGTATCAAAACTTACTAGTAAATACATATAATATAGAAGCTTCTGAGACTTTCTTCTCCTTAAAGTGTTAAAAAATTCTGTTCAGCCGTTTCTTAGATATAAGTAAGTGAACTGGACATGGCGGCCATCACAGCTCCTGTGACGGAAGGAGAAGTCAGTCTGCTTAGAAAATCTAAAAGCAGTATCAAAATACTCTTATGAGCTGCTCTGTATTATGATGTCACCAAAAAGAGGGGTTGTGTCACCTTCACTCTCCAGTCCCTTTAAGTGGAGTTCTCCTTTTAATTATGCATACGTCACTACAGGTCAAGACAAGGTCATATTACAATCATTTGATCTTCTATAATTCAATGCACTGAACTTCTGTCTGGAAAGAGTGTACTGTATGCCTCCTTCTGAGCCTAGTAGGTCAGGAATAGAATGCCAAAGCTACAGTGTGGACTGACACAAAGGCAGAGCAGTAGGAGGGAGCAGAAAGTAATGTAACCCTCCAGTGGTTGTCACCAGCCTTAGTTAGCTGTGTGGACTACAGAAGATGAAGACTGACAGATTCAGATCACAGGCTGGTGGCTGTTTCCATTTTCAGTGGAGGTGCCCTTTAAGCACTGCAGCAACCAGTTGCCCCTGGAGTGCAGACATGGGGGTCTCGCGTGTGGTGGGTGCCTGTGTGATGGAGCGGCTCTGATGCTTGTAGTACGCGCTCCTCCATACATGAAGGTCTTCGACGTCCTTGACTCGGCATTGACTTGTAAAATATTCATGGGTGAGTGACAGTCTCTCTCGGCTTGTGTGAAGCTGCGTTTGGAGCATGAATTAAGCATCTCTCTGCCTTTTGCCACCCGCTCTGAGACGGACACAAGTTCACCGGATTTGGGGCACGTGGCGGGTGTCTGAGGGGCCGCCTCCGGGGGCAATCACAGCAATTAGACGTGATTTAGGTGATTTTTCTGTTGGGAATTGAAACATATCAAGTCACTTATTCATGTCGGATATGAAGAGGGGCATGTCGGGGTCAGCAGCCAAATTCCTGTCCGCCGCCGCTTCTCTGGATGAGATTCTATTCCCTCTTGGAAAGTAGCGCACATATGGAGATGACATCGATCAGGGGACAGCGCGGGTGAAGCGCAGATATCGGGCAGGCCGAGCCGCTCCGTGATGGAAGCAGATGTTTCTGTCATCTTTCAGAGTTGTTTTTCTAAGAGAATTTAAAGAAGAACTCCCACAAAAATTTTTTATTCCATGTCCTTCTAGAAAGGTACAGGATGTAATCTGTAGTGAATGTCATTTTCTTACCAGTGTCTGTATTTGTGAGTTATATCTCCCTGATGCTTCTCATCTGTGTCATGTGACCAGCAATCAGACTCACCAGATAACACAGCGTCTTATGTGTGGACAGGAAGTCTATTTCTCTATGTATTCCTATGGGAGCCTCACTCTGAGTCTCATAGAAATGAATAGAGCAGTGACTGGCTTCCTGTCCTGGGTCAGTTGGAGGTCAGGGAGTTGGTCACATGACCCAGCTACAATTAGAAGAGAGGGGATAACTCACAAATACAGTCTCTGATGAGAAGATTACATTCACTACAGATTATATCATGCACTTTCTAACAGGTCAGAGAATAAAAATGTTTGCGGGAGTTTCTCTTTAAGGAAAATCTGTCTGCCCCCCATGTTCCTCTGATGACCTCATGCAGATCCTCAATCATCCAGTTTCAAAAGCAAAGCAACAGGACTGAACAAGAACCATGGTTTTTATTTGTATTCTATCCCATGATGCATCACTCTTATCTGACAACTTTCCTAACTTGGGCACAGATTGGTTGTCATGTGACAGTGTACAGTAGGGGAGAGATATTGCACCTTAAAAGTTCTGCTCCTTCAAAGATAGCGACGCAATTGCCCTGATGCCCAAGGGCGATGCCAGGTGCCGACGGAGCTGCTGCTATATGGCGCTAATGTACTGCACTCTGCAGGGGGAGAGCAGAAGAGAAATGGCCTCTATTACCATGGCGAGCAATCGCACTGCTTAGTGTGCCATTGAAAATGAGAGCAGGGCCCAATATCAGCTAAGCAGCTGTGATCCTCCACTGTCATGCTCTCACCTTCCTGCTGGGGGTGAGCACTAAATAAGGGCCTGCTGCAGCTGGAGAATGTAAAACCCCAACAAGTGTGTGCCTAGGGGAAAAGAGGAGATTGTGCAAGAAGGAAGGCCCAAGGTGTTCATGGAGCTTTAAGGACAAGTGTGGAGGCCTGAGGCCTGGATCATGGACAAATGAGTGGGATTAGATTATGAACTGTAAATATATGTAAGGACTGCCCCTCTATGTGAGTACTGATACACTTATTGTGCCTGTGGAACACAGACATGTAACCAGCAAGAGTATGTGCCCCATAGACAGACTGCAACCATTAAGCAAAGTCTGCCTTTAAGGGACTTGTGAATATGGGTAATACCTCTGTCTGGTGTATACATCATTATTGGCTCTGATGTGAGGATATTACTAACACTAATCTGGGGGATATTACTGGCACTGATCTGGGGATATTACTGGCACTGATCTGGAGATATTACTGGCTCTGATCTGGGGATATTACAGGCTCTGATCTGGGGATATTACTGGCACTGATCTGGGGATATTACTGGCACTGATCTGGGGATATTACTGGCTCTGATCTGGGGATATACTGAATCTGGGGATATTATGGCTCTGATCTGGGATATTACTGGGACTGGTCTGATCTAGGGATATTACTGGCACTGATCTGGGGACTGGCTCTGGGGATATTACTGGCACTGATCTGGGGATATTACTGGCTCTGATCTGGGGATATTACTGGCTCTGATCTAGGGATATTACTGGCTCTGATCTGGGGATATTACTAGCTCTTATCTAGGGATATTACTGGCACTGATCTGGGGATATTACTGGCACTGATCTGGGGATATTACTGGCTCTGATCTGGGGATATTACTGGCACTGATCTGGGATATTACTGGCCTGATCTGGGGATATTACTGATCTGGGGATATTACTGGCTCTGATCTAGGGATATTACAGGCACTGATCTGGGGATATTACTAGCTCTGATCTAGGGATATTACTGGCACTGATCTGGGGATATTACTGGCTCTGATCTGGGGATATTA
Source organism: Rhinella marina (assembly GCA_900303285.1). Taxonomy (NCBI): domain Eukaryota; kingdom Metazoa; phylum Chordata; class Amphibia; order Anura; family Bufonidae; genus Rhinella; species Rhinella marina. Next base: position 145 of record ONZH01026268.1, on the reverse strand, counting down.
CTGGCACTGATCTGAGATATTATGGCTGGGGATATTAGGCTCTGATCTGGGATACTTACTTCTGGGGATATTAACTGGCACTGATCTGGGATATTACTGGCTCTGATCTGGGGATATTACTGGCTCTGATCTGGGGATATTACTG
>ONZH01026267.1:0-45784 GCA_900303285.1 Rhinella marina | reverse complement strand
GGTTGAACTGCAGGGTTCCATTTCCTCCAAAAAACTTCTGAAAGGCATCATGCACTGCGGAACAATTAGTGCCGAGTATCACAGGAGCTGCACTAGAATCCCCTGTGTCTGGACAGACAAGAGCCGTAATCTTCATGGGAGCGACACTCTGATCTTCTAATTCAGGGACAGTTATAACTACTTGTAGGCTCCCATCTACAGGATATGATTCTGAATTAAGACCCCACAATTCCATTCGTCCTGTTGACTGAAGAGGTATATCCCCCAGATACTTTTGGTAGAACGAACGGTAGATCAGGGTCACTTGAGACCCTGTATCAAATAGGGCTGAAGTGGCATGACCATTGACAGTAACTTTGACAACAGATTTTGAGCCTACTATAGCGCCTTTGGCATTTAATCGGCCCGCCTTCCCTCTGTGTCTTCGGTTCTGAATAGGGAAGGCAACACTATGCCCCATTCCCTCAATGTCCTCCTGACACTGTTTGGCAGTATGGCCTGTCTGACCACACCTATAACATGTTCTAGTATCTTTCCTCCATCGAGTGGCAGTGGGTGGAGCTGCAGACTGGCTAGGTTCAGAATGCTCCGCTGGTTTGTTCTTGTTTGAACTAGAAGCAACATCTTCTTTAGGGATGCTTTTCGCTTTCTTAGGGGTACAAAAGTTAATGTCAGCTTCTTGTTTCTTCACTAACTTCATTAGCTCAGGAAATGGGAGAACTTTGTCGGATAGTAAGACCTTGAGCACTTGGGCAAGAGGATGATGAGGTTGTAACCCTCTCAGCAACTGACTGGTTCTCATAGGGTCTACCTCTGAAGTAGATATGGCTGCGTGGTACACCAGACGTGAAAGGTGTAGCTGTAAACGGTTAATAAATGTAGAGACACTTTCTCCTTCCTTTTGACGAGTCATCCGGTAATCAGCAACCATCTGTGCAAGGTCATAATATGGCTCAAAGTGATCAGACAGTACTTGTATATAGTCCAATGCAGTCACTCCTTCATGAGAGTCTCTGTACAGGCGGATCAATTCTGCAGCAGGAGACCGCAGACTTTCACTGATACGCTGCCGCTTGCCTTCTTCAGAGCAAGACCATTCCTTCAGGCATTGGAGAGTATGTTCTTTCCATATTTCAAAGTTTTCCTCCCCTTGTGGTACTGGAATATTACCAGAGAATATCTTTAATTTCTTGTAGTGAGTGGCCTGCAGGCCCTGAGCTAACATTTCAGTCAGCTTGGCTAGAGTGCTAATTGCACTGTCACTAGATGAACTGTCAGCGATAGCCATACTGGGGGGGTAACTGGCTGACCGGGGCTCTTCCTTTACCTGAACTGGTGGGGGAACAGGAGGTGAGTAATCCCATGAAGCAGCTAGTGGGAGGTGCCCCTCTGAGTTATATCGCTTCTCCATATCAATGATTATTCCCACTTCAGTATCTCAGCAGTGCCTCCAAATGTAGCCCTGTTTGGGTGGGGGTATGAGTAATATCCCTCCCACACCAGACTCTGGCGCTGACCTGTGTGTATAAGGGGACCTGGAGCCTTCGCTGAATGGAAGAGTGGGAACATAGATGAAGTATATCAGTGCCTCCACCCAGGATAGAGCCTCTGTATTACAGGGAGGATCTCTTCCTGGGACCTATCTATGAAGTACAGTTAGTAGTCTTAACAAGGATTACTATACTAATCTCACAGTCTGAAGAACACATATAGATAGCACATAAGGTTATAACAGTAACTTTATAAGAGTAAGAATAACTGTGCATACATGCAATATACTGAGAACACAGCAGTACTACAATACTCAGCAATCCTGCAACAGTCTTAAGTTATATACCCGGGTATATTTATATATGAAGGGTCCTGTGCAGAATACCTCCAGGCAACAGAAGAGATGATCCAGATGCAGGGGCCCCTGTGGATGATTGTGGATCCAGGATTCTTCCAGGAGATGACAGACAGCCGATCAGGAGATGGTGATGGTGAAAGGATTTCTTCCAGGCAGCAAACAGGGCAGCAGCAACAGTAGTAGTAGATACAGGCCTGACTGCTCTAACACTGAGTCCTTAACCTGACAACTAGTCTACCAGTGCAACCGGGCCTCTAACTATCTAGTTGGCCGTCGGAAGCCTATCCTATCACTACCCTGAACTATATACTGATCCCTAACTACAATTACTAGATAGATTCTGTGGGTATATAGGTGATACAGAGCAGGACTACTGGCTCTGTGTGAGGGAGATAAAGAGGAGCAGGTGGCAAACTATTCCTTTACACTTCAGCCTCACTTGCTGATCTTATGGATATAGATACTCAAAAATCTACTTATCTATTCCTCCAGTTGTAGAGATTACATGTGCCACTTGCCTTATACTCTGGGAGACATGAAAATGGCTCCTCACTCTGCTCTCTCCCTCATGGTTCTGACTGACTGTGTTTACAAAACAAACCTTGTGCTGAATCCCTGGGGTTTCTGAAGCAAAGCAGCAGGGGCAGAGAGCTAAATACACTATATCTTAGTAGTATTAGCAGCCCCCTACATGACCTATCCTCTGTGTAGGTCATCAGTATCTAAACGGTAGGGGTCTGACAACCAGGAGACTCACGGGTCAGCTGTTTGAGAAGACAGTGGCGCTCACAGTAGTGACGCAGCCTTCTCTCAGTCTTTCCTAGGCCAGTGATAAAACCTTCATCGGTCACGTGGCCTAATAGCAGCTCAGCCCCATGGAAGTGAATAAGGCTGAGCATGATACCAAGCAAAGCTGCTATACAATGTATGGCGCTGTGCTTGGAGAAGACTTCAGCGCTACTGTGAGCTGCGGTGCCTTCTCAAACAGCTGATCAGCAGGGGTCCCAGGTGTCGGACCCCCACCAATCAGATACTGATGACCTATCCAGAGGATAGGTCATCAGTAAAAAAAAAAAAACAACACTTTTTAGCTTTTAGCTTTACTTTTACCTTTTAAAGCTTTGCCATTTTTACTTAATTTTGCTCAAAACTACTTATGTTTTTATAATTTAATGTTATAGGATGCTTTGATGTGGGTGCATCACATCTCAAATAGATGTTGAATCTTGAAATCATGATAAATCGGACAAATACCGATACTTTCCACTGAACGGACTTCAGCAATGAGATCTTGCGGTTATCTTCTGTAATGTTAAATTCTAAATTTTAGTTGTTCACACATTTCAGGTTTAGTTGCTCTTAGTGACCTTTCCTGCAACTAATGTAGAGGAAGAAAACATCTAATGAAAAATATATTAGGTAATCCAGATTGTTGTTGCCACAGGACTTTGGGGACACTATGCAGTTTTTAGATGCATGTAGAGATGATGTATTATTTATGCTATGCTTACAATGTTCCATAGTATTTAACACCTTCACAGCCACCATGACTTTGGACCCCAGTGATTGCACTATTTTTCTTATTCTCACTATGCCACTTTCATAGATATTCATAGATATACAGTATTAAACCTTGTCTGATGTTTGCTTAGTTTTTTCAACTTCTCAGCTATTTGTACAATCTGGATTCACTCCATATTTATCAATGCAGTTTAGTGGAAGTGGAAAAGAACCTTTCTTCCCACTGACGGATGGTCCCTCTGTTACTTGTCAACAGCTCACACTGAACCTTGTGAATTGTGCCCTCTCCATGAATTGTGAATTGTAATGTTTTATGATTCCCTCTATGGAAAAAAGTTAGTTATATTACATTGGTGACAGTGAAACAAGAGAAAACCCAGCACCTCCTCTTTAGGGGGAGGCTGGCGAATTATGAGAAAGGAGGAGAGCCAGAGGCTCTTAACTGCCATTGCCCTGGGGTACTGTACATACTGTGCATTTCAAAAAAATAGTTCCTACCTTCATATCTGTTCTACAACCACTAAGCTTACTGTGCCTATAGGGACAAGCTGAGGTCTGGGCTGGCGGAGTATTTACAATACAAGAACCAAGTAGTCCAAGTAGCAGCAATACAGGTAAAAGGCATGAGTTAGGTCAGGCAGTGGGTGGTCAGAACACTGTAAACAGGCAGAGGTCAGTACAGGGGCAGACAACAGATCAGCACACCTTGCAAAAACCTTAGCAAGCTAAGGAACCTTATTGCTCAGGTAGCTTCCAACAGGAGGAGGTGCCTTAAGTACCCTATGGCAGAGATGAAGAGGCTTGACTAACAAGCAGACCTCATTCTGCATGGAGTAACAGAGCAGGCCCGATGGCAAGGCCTGCCTGGTCCGGACCACCAGGTAAGTTTAACAAAACTGCACCATCTCTCAGATTCCTCTGTAACACACATCACACGTTACACTGATAAGTACAATGCTCTTCTGTGAACATGGTTATCCAGGCCTATCAGGAGAACATTAGAGTTGCCCTACTGCTATTCTAATTCTACAATCTACAATTATATAAGCAGAAAATATACTCCCTTCACAGTAGCAGTAAAAAAAAAATCTGTATTATCTATCTGAATAGGAGTTTTATCACTCCTTGCTGACTGCTACAGAATGACAATATTTTATATTTAATCAGCTGTGTGAACCCAGCCTTCATGTATTCAGGATTGAACCTTTATAAACCGCTCCAAAATAGTTTAGTAATACCTCAGCTCAGAGGTTTAGAAGTACCTCAGCACCCCATATACACTAATACTTTTTATGTAGTGAGCAACTACAGTCCAAAGATGGACTTTGCTTTATTTTTTATAAGCTTTTTATGGAGTTGATCGAGATTGCCGCTGCTTGCTGTTATATAATTCAATTGCTTATTGAATAGGGTTTGATACTATTATCATTATTTTAAGTGAACATTGCCATTTCAAGCCAACATATAGCGTGTCATGTGGTTATTATGTTAAAGGGAACCTGTCATCATGAAATTGCAGTGTAATTTTCCCAAGTTAAAGAGCAGGAGGAGCTGAGCAGAAAGAGTAAGTATAACCTGTATTTCATTCATTTAAATTCATACTCATTCTGGGCTTTGAAGTCTAGCAGGTGGTCCTATCGGTGATTGCCACCTTTTTCTGTATGCATATTTATATAGGGAAGGCTGTTAATTACTGATTGAACTGCCTCCTTAGGGCTCATGCACACAAACGTATTTTTTTTCGAGGCAGATGCAGACTCATTCACTTCAGTGGGGCCGCAAAAGATGCAGACCCCAAATCAGTCCTAATGAGGCAACAGAACAAATTACTTCACAGCAATGAGCTAAAGACCTAGCCCTGAATTTCCTCTGCTCTGCTTGTCAGGGATTATGATCCCGAATACAGCTGATAAGAACTTCAGATGAGTCTCTGTAGGATAGGCTTTCACGAGGAGACTGCTGAAGTAACAAGAGGACAAGCGACTGGCTAATGTGGCTAATGAGCAACAGCACTTGTCAGCTACATTACCACATATCTATATCCATCTTACCATAGCCTGTCTTGGATGTCCCCTGTTTACTTCAGCTGTCTCCCCATGATCTCCATTCTTACAGACATTCAGCTGAAGATCTTATCAGCTGTATTCAGGATCATAATCCCTGACAAGTAGGAGAGGATGATGAGGCAGATCTTTAGCTCAGTGTTGTGAAGTAACTTGTCTTCCTGTATGATTAGGACAGGTTTTGTGTGTAGTAATAGGACAGCGGCCATTTTTTTTCTCCTAATCATGGCTCCCTAGACAAAATATATAAATAACAAAGGGGATTTGAGAATGTATTCATAATAAAGTAATATTTAAGTGTCTTCAGTAATTTTAATTTATCAATTTCTAGAGAAACCCTTTAACGCCAAAGTCCAGAATGAGCTGGAATTAATATGAGTGAAATACGATTTATACTGAATATTTTCCCACAACTATTTGTCAATCTGCTCAGCTCATTCTGCTATATAGCATGCTGCCTGCAACTGATATGTGTTTCTACAGTGGTCATTAAGGGGTTTAATTCCTAGACCACAGGCATTCTTCAAATCAAAAAAGTTGTCTTGGGATAAAAAATGTCTAAAATTTTGACATAAAAACTCAGACTGTATTGTTTTTCCCATTCCCCCCCCAGGAAGTTATGTTTACCCCAAAATGGGACCATTAAAAAGCTACATTGACAGAAAAATAAAAAAGTTATAGCTTTTGGAAATAAATGAAAAAAAAAAAAAAAGCTTGGTCACTAATGGCCAAGGGTTTAACCCTTTCGCGCCCGGAGGTTTTTTCGGTTATGCATTTTCGTTTTGCGCTCCCTGCCTTCAAACAGCCATAACTCTTTTATTTTTCTGTTCACATAGCTGTATGAGGGCTTATTTTTTGCGGGACAAGTTGTACTTTCCAACGCCACCATTTAATATTGCATATGGTGTAGTGGGAAGCGGGAAAAAAATTCCAAACCGGGTGAAATTGCAAAGAAAACGCTATTCCGCTACAGTTCTACGGGTTTCTTATTTACAGCGTTCGATGTGCATTAAAACTGATCTGCTACTTTCATTCTACTGGTCAGTACGAATCCGGCAATACCTAATACGTATAGTTTTTCCTGCGTTTTCATAGTGATAAAATAATTAGAAAGTTGCCCTTTTTTTTTTTTTCTTCCTTGTCAAATCTTGACCCCTATAACGTTTTGGTATTTATGTGTACAGAGCTGTATGGGGGCTCATTTTTTGCGGGACGATCTGAAGTTTTTATTGATACCATTCGGGGGTGTGTATGACTTTTTGATCACTTTTTATTTAATTTTTTTTAGAAAAAAAAAGTGACAAAAAACGGCAAATCGCCATTTGGACGCTTTTTTCCGCCACACAATTCGCCGTATTGGAATTTTTTTTTTTATATTTTAAAAGTACGGGCGTTTTCGGTCACGGTGATACCCATGATGTCTATATTTATTGTTATTTAGGTATTTATTTTTTAATTATACGGAAAGGGGGGTGATTTGAACTTTTATATCTTTTTTATTTTTTATATATTTTTTAACATTTTTTTTAAATTTTTTTTTACTATTTGAAAGGTCAAATATGGGCTGATATATTGTGGCTTTTTTTTTTTTCTTTATGAGCAATCATGGATTTTATAGACTCAGAAATCCAAGAATTGCTCATTTCTTATCCTGGCCTGCCATCTAGTGGCCAGAATAAGAATTGCACTTTGAAAACTGTAATCCTCACCAGCGAGGATTACAGTTTTCATATGGTGTACAGACACCCCGATTGGCCACACGGGGTGTCTTTACACCACCCGGAAGCGAATGCTTCCGGGTTGAGACGCAACTAGATGCCGTGATCACGTGTGATCACGGCATCTAGGCTCCCAGGAAGACGCCGCCGATGGCGGTAAGTAGCGGCAAGTCTCTGCTGTTAGAAACAGCAGAGACTTGCCGGCCATGACGCCCGCCACACCCGCGAGCGGGCATCATGTGCCCACATCGCCCCAGCGCCGTACATGTACAGCGCGAAGGGGTTAAGCATGTTTGATGTTTGTGTTTACTATGGGTTGTGTGTGCGGCCTACAGTCTTCATGTAGATTGATATAGTTTTATAGTAACATTTGCGAAACACATCATAGTTAGGGCTCATGCACATTTTGTGGAACGGAACATCCTACCCTCTATAGAACTATCCTATCCTTGTCCATATGAACAAGAAGAGGACATGTTCTGTTTTTTTGCAGGGCCGCAGAACGGACATACAAATGCGGACAGAGCACGCTGTGCTGTCCACATCATTTGTGGCCCCATTGAGGTGAATGAGTCTGCAAAAAACACAGTCTTGTGCATGAGCCCTTAGGAAAAGATTTGGGCCTATCATTGACATACAGCATGCATTTCATTTGCAGTATAAACAGTATTCCTTTCTTCGATGTTAAATTTGACTTTTAAAGATAAATTTTGACAGAATCTGCATATTACAATAAAATATGACTGTAATTAATTTCACTTACACTACATCTGCTGCTTTCACAAAAGGAAAATCCCTGGATGCCAGTGACTAACTGCCTCAGTAATGTCTCTTGGTCTATGTAAATATTCAACCAGCTTTCAAATGAATATTTGTATTTACGCGTGAAATGTGTAGTCTCGTTGTGTGTAAAAGGAAGATGCTATTTATGAGGGAATAGGGACATTCTTAAAGGGGTTGTCCAACACTGAATATATGTTTTAAATACTACCCAAACCCTATCAGATCTGTGACGGGAAGCATAATCGGTTCCGGCTCTCTACTATAAACTTCTGGCATGAACAGGGTAACGTGTACATCTTCACCCAATCACTGGCCTCAGCACTGACGTGTCCCCAAACAGCATGTGCTGGGTCATGTATCTCTTGGGGACTTGTTACTGTTAAGGCCAGTCATTGGCTGCAGCGTTGCCCAAAACCCCGTCCATGCTGGAAATTCATATGGAGAGACCAAAGTGGACCCACAGTGGAGCCAGAACTGAGCAGCAGGGAGCAGTTAAGTATGCTTTCTTAACAGGTTCAGCAGGGTGGAGGTGATATTAAAAAAAGTATGCTAGTGTTGGACAACCCCTTTAAAGGGGTATTCCGGTTACCATAAATATAACTTACGTTTTAGACTAATTCATCATCAATAATTACCTAATATAATTTCAATTTCACATATTTAACATTCAGTAGTTATAAAAGTAGAATTCTTCCTCAGCTAACCACTGTGTTTCCTCATAAGTTACAATGGCATCAATCTGTAGTTGTCACAGACATTCCTGTGGCAGGTAACAGGAGGTCTGTCAGATTGGCAACACGTGGTATAATCTGACAAGTTTTCCTTTTTTTGTTGTTGGTATTTACCACACTCTTTCCCTCAGTTGTTCCTAGTGTGGTAATTGTCCCTCCCCTATTTATTGCTTCTTCTCCCACTATTCCTTGCGGTTTATATCTTCAGTTGTTGTTGTGGTGAGCTGGAGTTTGGTTCTCAGCTGAGATCCTGGAGCCTCCATTTCTTTATTGATAGATAAGTTTCTTTTTTCCTTCTGTGTGCTTTGTTACTTCTCCCTGTTGTTTTGTTATTAGGCCTAAGGGAGACTCCTGTTCATCCTTCCTTTTGGAGGAACAGGTAGACTCATTCATGTCATTAGTTCCAGGGTCCTATAGGGTCCATTGTTTAGGTTCCTGTGTATGAACTCGCCTACTTTTGAGGCCTGTTCATACTGGTAGACAGGAATTGAGCCAGGGTTTCCTTTAGGAGGTGTCCATCTTCCTTCCTTAGTTTCTAGGCCTAATCTTCTTTCCCTCCTACGCTTGGTTTGGTTTCCCCCACACACCTGCACGTGACAGTAGTTCTGAGCCTTTGTTAGGTCGAGCATGCTCAGTGTGTAAAGTAGAGGGGGCGTGACCGGACTATATATAAGGCAGCCAATCAATAAACATCAACACTCACAGCAGGAAAGCTAGGGATTGTGGGGATTGTAGGGATTGTAGTTTTGTGAGGGAAGATCGGGAGCCATGATACTCTCAGTGTGTTGCAGGCTCACACAGGAGGTAGACAAATGGATTGCAAGGTAAAATGAAGCTCTGGTTATATGTACAGGTACGGGTTCTGGTTGGGTCACAGCTTGCAGTCTTAACGCAGTTTTTCAAAAATGAAGTTACTTTACCAGAATACCCCTTTAAGGGATTGAGACACAGCAGAAAATAGGCCCCAGAAATCCAATAAATCAATTGGTAGATATGTATTCTCATTCTCATGTCCGTGTCTGTGCTTAAATCCATGAAAAGGTGGTCAGTGATGCCTCTGTGAAGATGTCTGTGTTGGATCCGTGTTGGGTCAATGTATCCGTTTTTTGCTGTCCGTGTGTCATCCGTGTTTCACCGACACTGCACAGCTGAAAAAAAAAATTTCAAAGCATCACTTCCTAATGATCTGTGAAACATGGATGGCATCTGTGTTGCATCTGTGATTTTCACTGATGTGTGAAAGAGGCTTTATAAGTTCTAGAAGGCATCCAGATTAGTGATGAGCGAATCTATTCGCCGCTTCGTAGATTCTTATCTAATCTTGGAATTTTTCAGCTGCAAAGCGAATCCGAATATTAGGTGATTCGCTTCGCTTTTGTACGCAGTGTGTCCTATAAATTATACGCTATTCTACGTATAATTTAGTTACTCTATACGCTGTCACGTACAAATTCAATTCAGCGATGCAGACTTTTCCCTGGTAGTTACTCTATACGCTGTTGCGTACAAATTCAATTCAGCGATGCAGACTCCTCCCTGGTAGTTCTGCCCCTTTCTCCAGCGCAGGAGGATGATGAGGCAACTCAGGAAATTAAGTTGCGCATTCGTGCGCCTCATCCCTTTTTCCCCCTTTTCAGGTTATTTGGGGAGCCCCTTTTTTTTACCCATTTGGATTACAATTTTACCTATGTGGATTACAAATTGCGACTGAGTTTGGGACTCTGCTCCAGTTCTATGACAAGCGTCAGAAGAAAAGAGACTTAAACGTGTCCGTGAGCATACTAGGTAGGTGATATTTAAAATTTTTATATTATACCTATAATAATGTATTTGCACTTTACCATATATATGTCTCGAATATTCGCTCTGCCTCTGAGGAGTGCACGCCGCGGCCTCTCCTCGTACGTGCCTGCGTATTACGTAATCGCTTAGACAATAGTACGCTGAGATTCGTAAGCTATTTGTACACTCATTCTTCTAAGAAGTTGCATACATTTTGTAAATGAATGTTCGTTATTAGTGAGCGAATGTTCGCTAATAGCACATAATAACGTATATTTTGTACGCAAATACAAGAAATCTATTCGTCGAATATACGAATTTTAGGAAAAGTTCGGCGAATGTTCGGCGAATAATTTTTTGAATGATTCGCTCATCTCTAATCCAGATCCAAACCCAAAGCTCCAGTCTCAAGCCCCAACTTCAGAATGTACCCTTATCTTTAGAATGTACCCCCACTTTCCAGGCCCAATACCAGTGGCATATTTTTTTTTAATTGACAGTTATGCCACCCTATTTTTATGTGCTGGTATTCAATGTTAAAATACAATAAATGTAACAATAAATATTTGCTTTATAAAGAGCTGCATGAAAATGTAAGGGCGCTGTAAAATAATGTAGCACAAAAAGTAATCAAAACATTATATGTAAGAATATATATATTATAATAAAAATGTTAACGTTTTACAACGAGTAATATAAAATGTGTTAACCATATTTGAAAGTGATGTAAATTGTAAAGGAAAAAGAAGGAAAAGTGCCCGATACTTTGGTTGTAATAATGCTTTTATGAGTGTCTTGACAGCCTTGATGTGACTAAATGCTCTATTCAGTGATTGGTTTTAATGCCACGTCTTTGCATTACAACACTCCATTTGGACATTATCATATTTACAAGCTTTATAAACAGAGACTGTAAATGATTAAAGTACTCCAAGCAAATAAACACTGTGTTGCTTGCTACAGTGATTTGGCATTAATTTGACGTTTAGCCTTAAGATCCTGCTGCAGGGAATATTTAGATTAGTGTATAATTAGAAACTGTTTTAATCCCTTTTATTTATTGTACGTAGCATAGATACTAGTTGCTGCATGTTTACATTAATTGCCATTTCACCTAAATGACACTTTCTTACTGCATGAAAGGTGGGTCTAATTAAGCAGTGGGGATAATATCAGTGATGTGCTTCACTTCTTAGCAACTGTGTTATGGTGCTGTCACACAGACTGGCCCAGATTACTAATAAAAACCTGGACCTGTCAATCAAAGTGGAGGGGGCATGGCAGTTGCAGAGAGAGCAGAGTCTCTAGGTGTAACGGCAACGCCCGCGTTGATCCTAGAGACTCATTTGCATATAGTAAAACATTATTTTTCTCAGCAATGCAGTCACATATGAACATGGGACCAACACAGATGTCTTCAACTGCCAAGTGCACATGTAACAGGTCAGTCAGTGTCATAGGTACAAATCTGCTGACAGATGCCCCTTAGGGCACATGGCCATTTTTAGCACCGGTTATAGTCTATGGGGCTATTCACATGGCCATATTTTTAACAGCCAGTGAATAGCAGCCGTTGAAATCAATGGGAACGTTTTTAAAGGCTGTTTGGACGGGAGTGCACCATCTAACAGCTGTTAATAATAGGTATGCTAGAAAAGACTGTAGATTTCAATCTATTTAATCTTAGTTACAGCTATTTTCTGTATACCAGGCAACTGCTATAATACATAGATAAATCTCCAGATTCACTTCAGATATTACAAAGCTGACTGCCTGCAGCTACCACTAGGGGGAGCACAGTGCATAGGAGTTACTTTAGGAGTCTTTGCATTAGCTCCCTGTAGTGGGAGCTGCATAAAAATTCAATGATTTTCACATCTGGAACAGAAAAAGGAATTCAGCGCCTGTCCTCTCCTCTCACTAGGCTCCATTGCAGTCGCATGGTCTTTCTCCATATAATATCTCCAGATATATAACACTCGAGTTTATACCGTGGACACATAGGGTGCATTTATCATTTGCAGTTGTTTTTGTGTCAATTGTAGGAAATATAAAAGATAAGTGGCAACAGAGAAAAAGAAGGAAATAGATAAATGAGTAAAAAAGAAGATCATGGGAGCGATGACTTTATTGTGCACAATAGCGCATTCTGGAAATCACCAAGAGCAGCTTCATTATTTTTGGGGTAACAAAGGACCAGAAATGACAGGTGATGAAGGCTTTGCCATTATTCCAGAATAATCTTTTTGGAAAAGGTCTGGAAATTATGTGGACTGCAAATCATGAACTCTTCACTAATATGGAGGACATTTATCATGATGAACTTTTTGTACACTAAATACAGACCTGTCTCTAATCTCACTTTCAACTGTAAACTCATGGAGTGTCCACTACCTCTCTGTTGACTCTCCTTGATCCATTACAATCTGGTTTGCACACTGTACGCACTACTGAAACTGCCCTCACAAAAGTGACAAATGACCTTCTGACAGGTGTGCACAATGGTGACTACTCTTTGCTCATTCTTCTAGATCTCTCTGTAGCATCTGACACTGCAAACCACAATCTCCTTCTCACCAATCTCCAATCTATTGGCCTTAACCCCTTCACGCTATTTGACGTGTATACTCGTCATGGAGCACTGCTATTTAGTGCTCCATGACAAGTATAGACGTCATGGCATTAAACTGTCACCATGTCTGCTGACATGGTGACAGAGCGGAGACCCCGGCTGTTACATACAGCCAGGGATCTCAGCTAGCTAGCCCGAGACCAATGAGGGCGGTCCCAGGCCAGCGATCACTCTGATGGGCTAGTCTGTACAGACTAGCCAATCAGAGCGTCCTAATACCGGCTGAAAGGTTCTGATCAGAACCTTCTAAAATGTATAAATATATCATATTTGTATATATTTATACATTTTTATATTTTATATATCAATATTTTGATATTTTATATATCATATAATATTCACAGTAAGCCTGATCAGGCTTAGGGCTCATGCACACTAATGTGTGCTGTCAGTGCCCGTGCTGTGGACCGCAAATTGCGGTCCACAATGCACGGGCACTGACAGTGGGGCCGCCGCATTCGGATCGTGGACCCATTCACTTGAATGGTGTCCGCGATCCGCATCCGACGGTCCGCACCGCAAAAAAGTAGTGCATGCACTACTTTTTTGCAGTGCGGAGGCACGGCCAGAAACACCACGTAAGCACACCGTAGTTCTTCCGTGGTGTTCCGATCCATGCCTCCGTTCCACATCTCTGTGATTGTGGACCCATTGAAGTGAATGGGTCCCCGATCCGTGATGCAGGCTGCACATGGCCGGTGCCCGTGTATTGCGGAACCGGCGTATGCGGGCTGCAATACGGCCATGGGCCGGCACCGGCCATGTGCGTGAGCCCTTACTGTGAAAGAAAATACACTGCAGTACACTATACAGTGTACTGCAGTGTATTATAGAGAGATCAGATCCACTGGATCTTCAAGAACCAAGTGGGTCTGGGTCAAAAAAGTGTAAAAAAAAAGTGAAAAAAAATAAAATGACAAAAGTAAAAAAAAGTGAAAAAAAACTATATCCGCACATTTATAATTGATTAAAAATGTAAAAAAATATGTAAAAAAATAAAATACACTACACATAACGACCTTATCTATAAAAGGATCACATTACTTTTCCCGCACAGTGAACACCATAAAAAAAAAGAAAAACTATGATGGAATTGAAATTATGCCCACCTCACTTTCCAAAAAAAGATATTAAAAGTGATCAAAAAAGTCCTATATATCCCAAAATAGTACCAATCAAACCGTCACCTCATCCCGCAGAAAATGAGCCCCTACATGAGACAATCACCCAAAAAATGGAAAAAAAATGGTTTTTAGAAAATGAAAACACTTTGTTTTCTAAAATACTTTTATTGTGTAAAACCAAAATAAATAAATAAAAAAGTATTAGGTATCGCTGCGTCTGTAATTACCTGCTCTATAAAAATATTACACTCTTCCCCCAAAAGTTAAATGCCCTAAAAAAATTAAATAAAAACTGTGTCAGAAAAGCCATTTTTTGGTCACCTTACATCACAAAAAGTCATATGTACCCCAAAATAATACCAATCAAACCATCATCTCATCCCACAAGAAATGAGCCCCTATATGAGACAATTGCCCAATAAATAAAAAAACTACAGCTCTCAGACTATGGAGACACTAAAAAATTATTTTTTGTGTATCAAAAATGCTTTTGTTGTGGTAAAGTGAAATAAATTTAAAAAAGTAGACATATTTGGTATCGCCGCATCCATAACAACTAGCTGTATAAAAATATCACATGACCTAACCCCTCAGGTGAACACTGTAAAAAAATAAAAAATAAAAACTGTGCCACCTTACATCACAAAAGGTGTAATACCAAGCGATCAAAACGTCATATGTAACCCAAAATAGTACCAATCAAACCGTTACCTCATCCCACAAAAAATAAGACCCTACCTAAGACAATGGGCCAAAGAATAAAACAAATATGGCTTTCAGAAAATGGGGACACAAAAACATGATTTTTTTTCAAAAATGCTTTATTATGTAAAACAGAAACAAACAAAGTAGACATATTTGATTTCATCGCATCCGTAACAACCTACTCTATAGAAATAGCACATGATCTAACCTGTCAGATGAACACTGTAAAAAACAAAAAAAAATAAAAACTGTGCCAGAAAAGCCATATTTTGTTAGCTTGCCTAACAAAAAGTGTAATATAAACCGATCAAAAATCATATGTAACCCAAAATAGTATCAATAACACTGTCACCTTATCCCGTAGTTTCCAAAATACGGACACTTTTTGGTTGTTTCTACTGTAGGGGTGCATCAGGGGGGCTTCAAATGGGACATGGTGTATAAAAACCAGTCCTGCAAAATTTGCCCTCCAAAAACCATCTGCCACACCTTTCCTTCTGCGCCCTGCCGTGTGCCCTTACAGCAGTTTACAACCACAAGTGGGGTGTTTTTGTAAATCGCACAATCAGCATAATAGTTTTTGAGTTTTGTTTGGCTGTTAACCCTCGATGTGTTACAGGAAAAAATGGATTAAAATGGAAAATCTGCCAAATAAAAGTGAAATTTAGAAATGTCATCTCCATTTTCCTTTAATTCTTGTGGAACACATAAAGGGTTAACAAAGTTTGTAAAATCAGTTTTGAAAACCTTGAGGGGTGTAGTTTCTAAATTGTGGTCATTTATGGGTGGTTTCCACTATGTAAGCCCCACAAAGTGACTTCAGAACTGAACTGGTCCTTAAAAAAATGATTTTGGAAAATTTCTTAAAAATTTTAAGAATTGCTTCTAAAATTCTAAGCATTCTAACGTCCTAAAAAAATAAAATTACATCTACAAAATTATGCCAACATAAAGTAGACATGTGTGGAATCACTATCTGTCTTAGGGCTCGTTCACACGACCGTATCTTTCTTTCCGTGTCCGTTCCGTTTTTTTGCGGACCGTATGCGGAACCATTCATTTCAATGGGTCCGCAAAAAAAACGGAAGGTCTTCCGTGTGCATTCCGTTTCCATATGTCCGTATTTCTGTTCCGCAAGATTATGAGTCTTGTCCTATTATTGTCCGCATCACGGACAAGGATAATACTGTTCTATTAGGGGCCAGCTCTTCCGTTCCGCAAAATACGGAATGCACACGGATGTCATCCGTATTTTTTGCGGATCTGTTTTTTGCGGACCGTAAAATACATACGGTCGTGTGAATGAGCCCTTAAAAGCAGAAAAATAAAAGTTTTGAAAATTACAAATTTTTCCAAATTTTCTGTAAATTTAGGATTTTTTTTATAAATGAAGGTGATTTATATTGACTCAAATTTACCAATGTCATGAAGTACAATGTGTCATGAGAAAACAATCTCAGAACGGCTTGGATAAGTAAAAGCGTTCCATAGTTATTACTACATAAAGAGACAAGTCAGATTTCCAAAATTTGGCCTGGTCATTAAGGTGAAAAATGGCTATGTCATTAAGGGCAATTAAAGACAATGTTCTCTCCAGGTTCTCTTACTATTTCTTTGGCCGTTCATTCAGTGTGTAATTTTCTGGCTCTACTTCCTCTCTTTTACCTCTTGCTTTTGGGGTACCCCAGGGCTCAGTCCTAGGTCCTCCTCTCTTTTCTCTGTACACAGCCCCTATTGGGGAAAGACTATCAGTACATTTGGTTTTCACTCCCATCTTTGTGCAGACAACACCCAATTATACACTTCATCTTGTGACATAACCCCTACTGTACTACAGAACAGCTGTCTCTAACATCATGCAGATCCACAAAACACAGATACCGGCCATGTGTGTTCTGCATTTTGGAACCTCCTGCCATAAAACGTAATAGGACATATTGTATTATTGTTATTTTATTTTTGCGGGGCCGGTGAACAGACATACAGATGTGGACAGCACACAGGTCTGCTGTCCGCATCTTTTGTGGTACGAATTAAGTGAATGGGTCCACATCTGGCTCTCAAAAAATGCGGATTGGATGCAGATCAAAAACACGTTTGTGTTCATGAGCCCTTTAAGGGGTATTCCCATCTCACAAATGTAGTTTGCATAGTTAGATATAGCCATACCAATATTATTACTAATAGAATGTATTTATATAAAATGTACAGTTTAGAAGATTTGCCTATTTGTATATCCATTGTACCACACACATCAGTCAGGCCGTTGCCCCTAGTTACGACCACCGCGGCCATGTAGTAGTGGTGGCCGGCTTGCTCCTGTTCTAACCTGCTCTGAGGTAACTGCTGTATTGTGAACGCACATTGCATGAACATGCAGAGACACATCTTAGGGTACCTTTACATCTGCGTTTTGGACGCTACCAGTCAAAAACGCAATGGTCACGATCCGTCTAAAACGCAGACTTTATAAACGGATCCTGCTCCATAGAGATGAATTGATCTTGGAACAGGATCCGTTTCTCTGCGTTTTGGAAGCGCAGACAAAAATGCTACAACCCTAAGATGAGTCTCCGCATGCTCATGTAATGTGCGTTGCAGCAATTACCTCAGAGCGGGTTTGAACAAGAGCAAGCCGACCACCACTACTACATGACTGCGGTGGCCATAACTAGGGGCAACGGCCTGACTGATGTGTGTGGGACAATGGAAATACAAATAGGAAAATTTTCTAAACGGTACATTTTATATAAATACATTCTATTAGTAATAATATTGGTATGGCTATATCTAACTATACAAACTACATTTGTGAGATGGGAATACCCCTTTAACCCTTTCGCACCCGGAGCTTTTTTCGGTTATGCATTTTCGTTTTGCGCTCCCTGCCTTCAAACAGCCATAACTCTTTTATTTTTCTGTTCACATAGCTGTATGAGGGCTTGTTTTTTGCGGGACAAGTTGTACTTTCCAACGCCACCATTTAATATTGCATACGGTGTAGTGGGAAGCGGGAAAAAAATTCCAAACCGGGTGAAATTGCAAAGAAAACGCTATTCCGCTACAGTTCTACGGGTTTCTTATTTACAGCGTTCGATGTGCATTAAAACTGATCCATTACTTTTATTCTACAAGTCAGTACGAATCCGGCAATACCTAATATGTATAGTTTTTCCTGCGTTTTCATAGTAATAAAATAATTAGAAAGTTGCCCTTTTTTTTTTTTTTTCCCTTGTCAAATCTTGACCCCTATAACTTTTTGGTATTTATGTGTACAGAGCTGTATGGGGGCTCATTTTTTGCGGGACGATCTGAAGTTTTTATTGATACCATTCTGGGGTGTGTATGACTTTTTGATCACTTTTTTTTAAATTTTTTTTAGAAAAAAAAAGCGACAAAAAACGGCAAATCACCATTTGGACGCTTTTTTCCGCCACACAATTTGCCGTATTGGAATTTTTTTTTTTATATTTTAAAAGTACGGGCGTTTTCGGTCACGGTGATACCCATGATGTCTATATTTATTGTTATTTAGGTATTTATTTTTTACTTATACGGAAAGGGGGGTGATTTGAACTTTTACATCTTTTTTATTTTTTATATATTTTTTAACATTTTTTTTTTATTTTTTTTTACTATTGGAAAGCTCAAATATGGGCTTATATATTGTGGCTTTTTTTTTTCTTTATGAGCAATTATGGATTTTATAGACTCAGAAATCCATGAATTGCTCATTTCTTATCCTGGCCTGCCATCTAGTGGCCAGAATAAGAATTGCACTTTGAAAACTGTAATCCTCACCAGCGAGGATTACAGTTTTCATATGGTGTACAGACACCCCGATTGGCCACACGGGGTGTCTTTACACCACCCGGAAGCAAATGTTTCCGGGTTGAGACGCAACTAGATGCCGTGATCACGTGTGATCACGGCATCTAATCTCCGAGGAAGACGCCGCCGATGGCGGTAAGTAGCGGCAAGTCTCTGCTGTTAGAAACAGCAGAGACTTGCCGGCCATGACGCCCGCCGCACCCGCGAGCGGGCGCCATGTGCCCGCATCGCCCCAGCGCCGTACATGTACGGCGCTGGGCGCGAAGGGGTTAATCAACCATAAGTTATATATACATTTCCCAACCAAATAGTAGATATGTAAATATGTAGTTGCTAGTGTTGAGCGAGCATGCTCGGCCATGTCAGTCACTGATAGCTGTACACAGGGGAAGTGTTATCAGTGATTGATAGCATACTCTGTGTAAGTGTATATTCCTTAGGATACTGGAGGTTTTTCATTTTTCTTCCCTATCTTCCTTGAGCCATAACTTTTTTTATTTTTCCATTCACATAGCCATGTAGGGGCTTAGTTTTTGCAGGATAAGTTGTACTTTCTAATGCTATCATTTAATATGACATTCAATGTAATGGGAAGCGGGAAACATACAACGATACCACTTATGAGTAGTAGTGTTGAGCGAGCATGCTCGGCTGAACTCGCTGTTCGGCCGAGCATGCCTATGCTCAGGTCTGCTCGGTGTTCGGCCGAACACTGCGTTTGCTCGAGTGCGATGCTCGAGTATGCTAATGCATCTGAATTTGTATGCTAATGCTACGCATTGTACACTAATGCGTACAAATTTGTATGCTAATGTTACGCATTGTATGCTAATGCGTACAAATTTGTATGCTAATGCATACAAATTTGTATGCTAATGCGTACGAATGTGTATGCTAAATTAGCATACAAATTTGTACGCATTAGTGTACAATGCGTAGCATTAGCATACAAATTTGTACGCATTAGCGAACAATGCGTAACATTAGCATACAAGTTTGTATACATTAGTGTACAATGCGTAACATTAGCATATAAGTTCGTATGCATTAGCGTACAATGCGTAACATTAGCATTGCTAATGCTGCGCATTGTGCGCTAATGCATACGAATTCAGTTAATTAGCGTACTTTAACGAGTGAAAGAGGAGAATTTTGCGATTCTGACCTTTTCCTATGAACCCGACACCCTCCCCTCATCCGAGCAGGGGGTGCCTGGTCTTCTCCCATTGACTTACATTGTGCTCGGGTGCTCTGTAGAGCACTCGAGCATCACCAAGTGTTCTACCAGAGCACCCGAGCACTTTGGTGCTCGATCAACACTAGTAGTTGCTGATATAAGGAATTATGTTCAGTTATATAAGACTATGGCCAGTAATCAGGTTCTTAATACGAAAGAGATTAAACTGTTGCTCCTAGAATTTCTAACTTTTCTAATATAGTGTGTCAAATATCTCATAAAGTTTTTATTTTCTGTTATTTTCAGTTTTGTCCATGGGCTGTAGGTAATGTACAGTCATGGCCAAAAGTTTTGAGAATGACACAAATATTATATTTTCACATGATCTGCTGCCCTCTGGTTTTTATGTGTGTTTGTCAGATGTTTTTATCACATACAGAAATATAATTGCAATCATATTATGAGTAACAAAAGCTTATATTGACAGTTAGAATGAGTTAATGCAGCAAGTCAATATTTGCAGTGTTGACCCTTCTTCTTCAGGACCTCTGCAATTCTCCCTGGCATGCTCTCAATCAACTTCTGGACCAAATCCTGACTGATAGCAGTCCATTCTTGCACAATCAATGCTTGCATTTTGTCAGAATTTGTAGGTTTTTGTTTGTCCACCCGTCTCTTGATGATTGACCACAAGTTCTCAATGGGATTAAGATCTGGGGAGTTTCCAGGCCATGGACCCAAAATCTCTATGTTTTGTTCCCTGAGCCATTTAGTTATCACCTTTGCTTTATGGCAAGGTGCTCCATCATGCTGGAAAAGGCATTGTTGATTGCCAAACTGCTCTTGGACGGTTGGGAGAAGTTGCTCTCGGAGGACATTCTGGTACCATTCTTTATTCATGGCTGTGTTTTTAGGCAAGACTGTGAGAGAGCCGAATCCCTTGGCTGAGAAGCAACCCCACACATGAACACATGGTTTCAGGATGCTTTACAGTTGGCATGAGACAAGACTGGTGGTAGCGCTCACCTCGTCTTCTCCGAATAAGCTGTTTTCCAGATGTCCCAAACAATCGAAAAGGGGATTCATCAGAGAAAATGACTTTACCCCAGTCCTCAGCAGTCCACTCCCTGTACCTTTTGCAGAATATCAGTCTGTCCCTGATGTTTTTTCTGGAGAGAAGTGGCTTCTTTGCTGCCCTCCTTGAGACCAGGCCTTGCTCCAAGAGTCTCCGCCTCACAGTGCGTGCAGATGCACTCAAACCTGCCTGCTGCCATTCCTGAGCAAGCTCTGCACTGCTGGTAGCCCGATCCCGCAGCTGAAACACTTTTAAGAGACGGTCCTGGCGCTTGCTGGTCTTTCTTGGGCGCTCTGGAGCCTTTTTGGCAACAATGGAACCTCTCTCCTTGAAGTTCTTGATGATGCGATAGATTGTTGACTGAGGTGCAATCTTTCTAGCTGCGATACTCTTCCCTGTTAGGCCATTTTTGTGCAGTGCAATGATGACTGCACGTGTTTCTTTACAGATAACCATGGTTAACAGAAGAGAAACAATGATGCCAAGCACCAGCCTCCTTTTAAAGTGTCCAGTGGTGTCATTCTTACTTAATCATGACAGATTGATCTCCAGCCCTGTACTCCTCAACACCCACACCTGTGTTAATGGAGCAATCACTGAAACGATGTTAGCTGGTCCTTTTAAGGCAGGGCTGCAATGATGTTGAAATGTGTTTTGGGGGATAAAGTTCATTTTCTAGGCAAATATTGACTTTGCAAGTAATTGCTGTTAAGCTGATCACTCTTTATAACATTTTGGAGTATATGCAAATTGCCATTATAAAAACTGAAGCAGTAGACTTTGTAAAAATTAATATTTGTATCATTCTCAAAACTTTTGGCTGTACTAGACTTTCATGACTGTACTAGAGGGCTTATATAGCTGTTGGGCTGAATCTTGGCCTTCGTTGATCTATAGAACAGACAATGGAATGTACATGACCTGGACCTTCCTATGGAGATCATTGACATTCCAATGCTGTTGACACACAGCCTCTCATGACGTCAGTATATCTATATGAAATACTTTTTTTTCAGTATTTGCTTATTTAAACCAGAAATAGTTCAGTCAAGTTTGATACGATACATGTAGATGGATGGTCTTTGTACTGTTTACATACACTCACCGGCCACTTTATTAGGTACACCATGCTAGTAACGGGTTGGACCCCCTTTTGCCTTCAGAACTGCCTCAATTCTTCGTGGCATAGATTCAACAAGGTGCTGGAAGCATTCCTCAGAGATTTTGGTCCATATTGACATGATGGCATCACACAGTTGCCGCAGATTTGTCGGCTGCACATCCATGATGCGAATCTCCCGTTCCACCACATCCCAAAGATGCTCTATTGGATTGAGATCTGGTGACTGTGGAGGCCATTTGAGTACAGTGAACTCATTGTCATGTTCAAGAAACCAGTCTGAGATGATTCCAGCTTTATGACATGGCGCATTATCCTGCTGAAAGTAGCCATCAGATGTTGGGTACATTGTGGTCATAAAGGGATGGACATGGTCAGCAACAATACTCAGGTAGGCTGTGGCGTTGCAACGATGCTCAATTGGTACCAAGGGGCCCAAAGAGTGCCAAGAAAATATTCCCCACACCATGACACCACCACCACCAGCTTGAACCGTTGATACAAGGCAGGATGGATCCATGCTTTCATGTTGTTGACGCCAAATTCTGACCCTACCATCCGAATGTCGCAGCAGAAATCGAGACTCATCAGACCAGGCAACGTTTTTCCAATCTTCTACTGTCCAATTTCGATGAGCTTGTGCAAATTGTAGCCTCAGTTTCCTGTTCTTAGCTGAAAGGAGTGGCACCCGGTGTGGTCTTCTGCTGCTGTAGCCCATCTGCCTCAAAGTTCGACGTACTGTGCGTTCAGAGATGCTCTTCTGCCTACCTTGGTTGTAACGGGTGGCAATTTGAGTCACTGTTGCCTTTCTATCAGCTCGAACCAGTCTGCCCATTCTCCTCTGACCTCTGGCATCAACAAGGCATTTCCGCCCACAGAACTGCCGCTCACTGGATGTTTTTCTTTTTTGGACCATTCTCTGTAAACCCTAGAGATGGTTGTGCGTGAAAATCCCAGTAGATCAGCAGTTTCTGAAATACTCAGACCAGCCCTTCTGGCACCAACAACCATGCCACGTTCAAAGGCACTCAAATCACCTTTCTTCCCCATACTGATGCTCGGTTTGAACTGCAGGAGATTGTCTTGACCATGTCTACATGCCTAAATGCACTGAGTTGCCGCCATGTGATTGGCTGATTAGAAATTAAGTGTTAACAAGCAGTTGGACAGGTGTACCTAATAAAGTGGCCGGTGAGTGTATAGTGAGAGTAAACTTTTTCAGCCCTGTTGCAATGTCCGGTTTCTTTTCGCATAGAAAAAGATTGCGCAGATGCAACAAGTAAGGCTCAGCCTAAGTGGAACATGTATATGTACAGTGTTTTACAAAATGTAATATACTATTCTTACAGTGTAAGACATTTGAGTAGAACTCTACTGTACCATACCTACATTGATATTACAGCTATTTTACTCTAAATGGATCTGTTGTCTGCATATGTTGGACCTCTCAATAATATGTGGAAGTGGGAATGTGACATTCACATATTGTTTAAGTCAAGTTTTTATTTTAAACACATTTTAATGATTGTTGGAGTTGTTTTTAATTTCCATGTCACTATGTACTTAAAAACAAAAACAAAAATCTGGGAACTAAGCCTAATAATATTGTATGTTGAGACTTCCTGTTCTGTACAGATCACTTTTCATCCCTTATATCATTATCATCACAGTTAGGATTTTAATGACAGGTAACATCTCTGTATAGATAACACTTGACCCACTATTCACAATAGGTGATGGTCGCAATGTACCTACTCCCTCTCCCTGCATAATGACTTCTCAGAGCATGTCTAGAAAATTCTCCCATAAACGATAATGAATATCTCCTGTCTATTGTGCCTTATGGTCCACGATGGGTGCTGTAAAGCTGATCTCTAAATGCTGTTAACAGTATCTCAGCCAAGAGAACTAGCCCCATAATCATGTACAGGAATCAGTATAAAAAAGTCTGCAACCAGGAAAATAAAAGCAGATGCAAAAACAGAACATGCTTCACTATTTGGTTTTAATTAGTTAAAATATAGATGATATCCTTTAATAAAATACTGATTCTTTAGTTAAAAATAAGAAACATTTCTGTAATTGTGCAGGGAGTTCCACTACCTAGAAACCTCTACTACTCAGTCTTCTGCTGCACTTCCCAGATACTCATGGAATGACGCCTTTAAACTAGAAAAAAAATTAATAGATAGGTTAGATATACAGTATTTTAATGGGATTAACAAAAACCTACATGCGATCACAGATCGGACATATCCAAAGGCGTAGCTAGAGGTTCAGCACAGGGGGGGGTGAAACATACTTGAGTGGGCCCCCCAATTAGTGGCTTCCCAAATGCACGTTTCCAACTTCACAGGCACATACTACTAGTTGTGGTTATAATATTGTATTAGAAAGATGACTGTATAAACTGCTAGATCATCTATGCTGTTAAGTACAGTACAATAGACTTTCTACATACCCTAGTGTAAATACTCTACCATATAATGCAGTAAAATATAGGAGTAATAGGAGTAAAAAACAAGGGGACTCCTATGTTAAAGGAAACCTGTCCCCAGTTTTTACATCACTAAACTAACAGTCCCCTGCCCCCATCAGTCCTCAGATCAGCGTATTGTGCCTCCATCAGACCTCAGATCAGCGTATTGTGCCCCATCAGACCTGAGATCAGCGTACTGTGCCCCATCAGACCTCACATCAGCCTACTGTGCCCCATCAGTCCTCAGATCAGCATATTGTGCCCCCATCAGACCTCAGATCAGCAGAATGTGTCCCCATCAGTCTTCACATCACCCTACTGTGCTCCCATCAGACCTCAGATCAGCGTATTGTGCCCCCATCAGACCTCAGATCAGCGTATAGTGCCCCATCAGACCTCAGATCAGCGTATTGTGCCCCCATCAGACCTCAGATCAGCGTATTGTGCCCCCATCAGACCTAAGATCAGCGTATTGTGCCCCCATCAGACCTCAGATCAGCGTATTGTGCCCCCATCAGACCTCACATCAGCCTACTGTGCCCCATCAGACCTCAGATCAGCGTATTGTGCCCCATCAGACCTCAGATCAGCATATTGTACCCCCATCAGACCTCAGATCAGCAGAATGTTCCCCCATCAGTCCTCACATCACCCTACTGTGCCCCCATCAGACCTCAGATCAGCGTATTATGCCCCCATCAGACCTCAGATCAGCGTATTGTGCCCCATCAGACCTCAGATCAGCGTATTGTGCCCCCATCAGACCTCAGATCAGTGTATTGTGCCCCCATCAGACCTCACATCAGCCTACTTTGCCCCATCAGACCTCAGATCAGCGTATTGTGCCCCATCTGACCTCAGATCAGCAGAATGTGCCCCCATCAGTCCTCACATCACCCTACTGTGCCCCCATCAGACCTCAGACCAGCGTATTGTGCCCCCATCAAACCTCAGATCAGCGTATTGTGCCCCCATCAGACCTCACATCAGCCTACTGTGCCCCCATCAGACCTCAGATCAGCCCACCCAGCCACATAAGATTAAAATAAAAAACCTTTCTTACCTGTCCTGGCTGCGGCTGCCCTCCGGTCCGGCGCTCCACTGTCTTCCCTGGCCGGTGCGCACTATGACCTGACGCTACACGCAGTGGACAGTGGAGCGCCGGACCGGAGGGCAGCCGCAGCGCGGGGCAGGTAAGAAAGGTTTTTTTATTTTAATCTTATGTGGCTGGGTGGGCTGATCTGAGGTCTGATGGGGGTCCCTAAATACAAGTGAGCGCTTCCATAATGGAAGCGCTCACTTGTACTCGTCTGATAGTTTTAAGGTCATCCTTGCTGGGCTCCCCCTGAGTCACTGGGCCCGGAGCCGTCGCCCCCCCTGCACCCCCGATAGCTACGCCTCTGGACATTTCACAAAACTTTTGATTGATGGAACTCTTGGAGCTGGATCCCCATTGATCTTCAGAATCCCAACCATCAACGGTGAGATGGATTTTACTTGGAGGAATCTGTAATTAGCAAACATTTAAATGTTGAGAGTGACCACATACAGTAAGATAACCTCTACTCTACTTTGTGACAGACACCAGTTGGCTTTCTTGTAAGAGACCCAGCTGCCAGACCACCAAATATTTAACTCAAAAACCATGAAATATAAAAGGACAGTCATCCATATGTGTCATATGGCCATATTACCAAAGGAATATTATTTAGTTGCTATTATTCTGTAGTTCTATGTCAAACTTTATGAATGGTTGTTTTTTATCAAAACACTTTCTTGGCTTTTTCCAAAGTAAATATTCTCAGCCCACATACAGTATATACCATGTTCTGCATGAGAACTGAATCCCACATTGACCTCTCTACCCACTGCAGATGTAACAACATGATTACATTCATTTTACAAACACATTTTATTGCTTTTATGCAGCCAGAGCAAAGGGAGAGGTTTGGCAATCAACGCTAACACATTGGTGTTTACTTGACATTTTATAGAATTTATTTAGACTGAATTCACATTTAGGTAGTATATTGTGGTGCTTTGCTGCACTTTTACATTTTTAGCAGCGCTTTTTTGCCCTACGTTTTTGGTGCATTTGTTAAGGTTAAAGATGCCACTTCTAGATGTTGATTGAAAGTCTATCTCAAACATGAAATTCAGGACACACAAGAGTTTTTATGCCTAGTGGCGTTTTTTTGCCCCACTTGGTGACATTTTTGTTTCTCCAAAGTTTATTTTTCTAAAACAAAATGCAGAATATTGAAGCTATGATGTTTTTTCCCCATTCATACCGAGCACAGTGCCTTACATTATATAGCGGCTGTGCTTGGTATCCCGTTCAGCCCCATTGAAGTGAAGGGGGCTGAGCGCAATATCAAGCACAGCTGCTATACAATGTACGGCGCTGTGATTGGTAACCACAGTACTCCATAGTTGTTATTATATTGATAATGCAAGTAGTTACTAAAACAGACATGTGAGGAGAGGTTACAAGTCCTCCTTAAACTAGGCAAGTAGTTTTAATCCATGTGCAAATGAGAAGTGCACTGAGGGCAAACCCTAGCCACTCTGTATGACTTTGCTCCTCCTGCTTTCTCTGCCAGCTCCCCGACTCCTTGTATATTGACAGAGCCGGGATGCTGCACAGTCCTCTTGCCTGGTCCTGTCAATCAAGAGGGAGGGGCTGGAAGAGGAAGCAGAAAGAAAAAAGGTGTACAGAGTGGCTTGGGCATACACAGTCAGTACGTGTGTGTAAGTGAGTGGAGACTGGTGATGAATGGCTATTATGTAAGGGCAGGGCTGGGAAGCAGATGGGCTGACCTACAAGTAAACATAAATTAGGCTTATTAACCCCTTCGTGCCCAGCGCCGTACATTATATAGCACTGGGCGCGTGTTTAAAGATGGCGACCGCTCCTCAGCGGATCGGGCGTCATGGCCGTGGGTGAACTGCTGATTCATACAGCAGTCACAAGCGGCTGATGTCCGCGACCGGCAGTAATGCAGATCGCGGACATTTAACCCCTCGGATGCCGTGGTCAATGCTGACCACGGCATCCGAGCGCGGCAAACACCGGAAGCGCGCGCTTCCGGTGTTGCTCCGGCTCCCCCGTGTGGCGAACGGAGGAGCCGGAGCGTGTATGCAGCAGCCCCTGTCGTAGTAAATGACAGGAGGCTGTTGCATAGACTTTCCTATGGAGCCCTTGCCTGTAATAGGGCTCCATAGGAAAGCAGTAAAATCATCATAGACTCCAATGCTAATGCATTGGAGTCTATGATATAAGAAGATTCAGAAGATTGATTTTTATAGTTCCCTATGGGAACTATAAAAAAGTGTAAAAAATTAAATAAAGTTTAAAAAAAATAAATTAAAAAAACATAAAAATTCAAATCACCCCCTTTTCCCAAAATAAAAATAAAAGTAGTAAAAAAATAAAAAAATACACATTATGGGTATCGCCATTTGCGAAAATGCCCATATTATAAAAATATCAAAATTTCGTTCCCGTACAGAAAACAATCTTCAACTTTCAACTTTATTTTATCACTATCAAAACGCAAAAAAAACTATACATATTAAATATCGCCGGATTCGTATCTGTAGAATGAAAGTAACTGGTCAGTTTTAATGCACATCGAACGCCGTAAATACAAAAACAGTAAAACTGTGGCGGAATTGCGTTTTTTTTGCAATTTCACCCAGTTTGGAATTTTTCCCCTGCTTCCCACTACATCATATGCAATATTAAATGGTGTAGTTGGAAAGTACAACTTGTCCCGCAAAAAACAAGCCCTCATACAGCTATGTGAACAGAAAAATAAAAAAGTTACCGCTGTGTGAAGGCAGGGAGCGCAAAACAAAAACGGAAAAAAAAAAAAAACCTCCGGGGCTGAAAGGGATACACTCATTGCAAAAACAAAATAACTCACCTACAGACAAATGTCAGATTGCTGCAAATCTCGGCATGTAGTTATGTCTTAGTGAGATATGAAATGATTACAGGAAATCATTACAGTTTGATCCATCTGACAAGCATGAGCAGCAGAGAACCGCTGAAAGCTGACCAGACCTACAACTAAGTGTATATCTTAAATCTGATTATGTGTAATTTACAGTATGCAATTTTTAAAGTGTCTTAGCCAGCCCCCCTTCACCCTCATCTTAGTCATGTGACATCAGGATGGCTAATGGCTACATGCAAAAAGTGGAAAGTTATATGGCATAATTCTATTTTGAGCCAAAATTTCTTGAAGGTATCTCTGAGAAAGATAATAAGACTGTCATTTTACAGGATACTTTTACCAACCTAGCCATACCAAATATGAATATGAAATGTTAAACGTTTCAACCAATACATAATTCTGTAGGTTTCCTAAGGCTGAAAATCCTGGGATTTGAGACCAAAGAAGCTCCTCAGTTCCTCGATCGTAAGAACATAAGTTAGGCTGCTTTTGAAGGGTATGTTCTGGTTTATGGATACATATAGCTCTAGTCCTAGAATTGGATGGGCTGGAGATGTACCGTTTGTGGCCTACATTAATTCCATTAGCACATCTGTGGTTACTGAAAAGAAGTACACTTTGGCATTTTGTCTGTAAGCAAATTTAATTGCACTCCCTCTCCCAGTCTACATTGTCCTGTGTCTAAAAAGTTTTAATCTGTCCAGAATGGAGGTATCAGAACACGGAAAAGCAACAAATCCAGGTTTTGTTTGAGATTCCACATCAGTTAAGTTCAACTATGGAGGCCTGGTGATGAGCACTTCAACCTTGCCATGACACACTGTACCTACTGCCGGTGTGATAATCTGGAGAGCCACGGCATATCACAGTCGGTCCCCCCACTACTGGTTTGAGGGACTGCTCAGTGATACGAGTAGGATATTCTGCAGCTACATGTGTTGCCTCTCATGGCAGGGCTTCCAGCTGGCTTTTTTCAGCAGGATAATGCTTGCCCACCCACAGCAAGAGTTTCCTACGAATGTCTCCTCCAGCTGCAACACTTCCTTGACTTCCGCAAGTGCCAGATTAATTGCCATTAGAGCATTTATAGGACTAGATGGAATGCCAGCTCGAGAAATGTGTGCACAGGATCTACAGGCCCAGCTACAATATCTGTAGGCAAATGTGCTGCAAGATACTATACAGAACCTGTATGCCTCCATGCCCAACTGTATCTCATCTTGAATCCAGGCTAGAGGTGGCCCAACTGGGTACTAGAGCCTCCTTTCAATTGTACAGTTTTTCTCAAGAAACACCCTTTCTCTCTAATATTGTAATGACATATATCATGATTACATACACACATAAAAAGTTTAGCCCAGTTCCAACAACAACTTCCTGTCAATGAGCGTACAGTATATGCTGTTTCCATCACATGTGCCGCTATTAGTAGAAAGCACAAGTCCTAAATACACATCTTTTGTTGCACTGTACTCTTTAAAAAAAAAAAAAGTATAATATGTAATAAGTATTTTATCCACAGTACTAGCTAGCTGTAGCCAAATCTTGTAACAGAAGAATAGCTGCTTGTCTTCTGTTACAATAGGTAGGCATAAGGTATAAAAAGAAAATTAATCAATCTGTTTTCTATTATCTGGTCTAGAAACTAACATAAACTAGATGTTTCTTTATGGTTAATGAGAACATATATGACTAAAGCTAAGCAAACCATTGTAATTAGAAGCTGTGTTGCATTCCACGCTCCTAAATTGACTACTTGTTTGGTAATAGCCACTTAAAAGTGTGAAGTGTGAAGGTCAGCCACCCACTCATATTTGAGCTGAAATAGCTCACCAGTATAAGAAAATTCAAGTGTGCTGCTCTCTAGCTTAACCTTTTCTATACTGTGTAATAAATGAATGCCCTTTTGCTCTGGCATATTTTTCATCATGGCCAGGCATTGAAGGGTTTAATGAACTAGTAAAATGAAATGCACTGCCTTTTGTGGAGAAAGGTGATTCTTTATTATACATACAACACACAATTATCATTAAAAGGCCACTGTACAATATACAAAGCAATTCAGCATACAAGAAAATAATGAGACAATGGTCCTACTATATTTACTGATTGCTAAGATTTTCTATTGTATTGAATAATGCCACCTACACTGTTTCTTGATGAACGATTATTTCATGGCTAAATGGAATGTCTCACTATTTCTTACATTTAAAGCACAATATAATAGACATTCCAAAGACAATAATTGTTACCAGGTATATATTAAGTATAGAAATGAGAAAGTTTTAACAGGAGAGACTGTGAAGTACATTAAGTACTACTTTCATAGCAAAAAGTATGCCCATGCCATCAAAAATTCCATGGCACTCATATTAGAAAAGAAAAACTCATATTAGAAAAATGGGCACATACTTTTCACACTTATTTTCAACTATGCGTCCAGAATCACTACTGTTTCTCATTGGTAATGAAAAAAACAATGCAGCAGCACTCTGCAAACACAAATAACGTACAACATTGCCATAGTAATAGAAAACATTCTGGTGCTAGTGCTACAGTTTTTTGCAAAATTGAGACACATATTTTGTCAGAATTTCCCATTGTATATGGCGAACATGGTGTGAAACAAATTTTATTTCAATCAACATAATCAATATTCCGTCACTCACTATATTTTCACTGTTCTAATTGGTAACATGGGTAATTATTTGATTTACATAGATATACAAGAGTATCCACATGATCCACATGCATCTTGCCATTCAGTAAACCTCTATACAACACACTATTACCCTCACCATGCCCTAGCTTAAAGTCACCCATACACATCTGTGTATTGTTGGCTGAACCCACCAAGAACGTCTGGTTTGGCCAACAGTCCATAGTGTTTGAGGAGTTCCGGATCCCCAGAAACAGATTATATTGGGAAAGAGACGGATTGGGCAAAACAAATATTTTTGCTCAACCTATTTTTTCTCCAAGGAGATAAACCTGAAGTGTCTGGTGATGGCTTTGTTGTCACCTCCTATTGACCACATACATACTCAGTAGAACCAAATGTGTATGTGTATGTTGGAGTCAGAAAGAAGAAAGCTACTGAATGTTTGTGGCCAGGTCTACAGTCTCAATAATGAAGAGATTGCCTGGAAAGTGTGTTTTATTAATTGTTAGATAATTTTGAAGAGCACATGTGATGTCTTTTCTTGCTTTATAAACCAATGTTTTATTAATTTATTTTTTCTTTTTTAACCCCTTGAGGACACTTTTGACCTTAACGAAAACCCTGTCACCATGGAGTAGTCCAAGTTATATTACAGTGGGGAAGAGGTAAATAATTCAGCATGCAAGAAGACAATTTTTGGAAGCATAGTGACAGCACATTCAGTCATTATTTTATGAGAGAAAACAGCTCATGGGAGCGGCCATCTTGTGACTGGCAGCTTAGCGTGCAGTGTGCATACAAGCCCCACCCACACATTCCAGGCCTGTGTGCTCTGTGTCACAGCAGTCAAAGCCCCTTATCAGTGTCACCGCTCACAGTTCCCCCTGTATATAACCGCATTATAATTCAGATAGGCTTAGATATACTGGATAGATAGCCCTATCATTTATTGTATAAGTAGCCATATTGTGCTGCTAGACTTGTGTAGTTGAGGCAGTGCTATTTATTCAGTGTATCTAAGCCTATAATGTGTAATACTATGCTGCAAAGCATTACACATTATAGAATGAGACACACTGGATAAAAAATTACTGTCTCAGACATCATGGAATCAGATACATTAGTACAGGTCCCAACCATCCAAGATCCGGCAGGACAGTCCCAGCTTTTCACTGCTGCCCCGCCATCCCGGGCGGCTGCTTGCATGTCCCGGCTATACCCCACTCACTCTGCTCTGCCTCCTCATAAAGAAAGTGAAGCGAAGGTGACCTGAGAAGCTGTCTGTCCTGCACTATGCACAAATTGCAGAAGGAGGGGCTGCCAGGTCCCAGGAAATAAAGTGATTGCCTCCTCCTTCTGCAGTCA
The DNA here is from genome assembly GCA_900303285.1 of Rhinella marina. Lineage (NCBI taxonomy): Eukaryota > Metazoa > Chordata > Amphibia > Anura > Bufonidae > Rhinella > Rhinella marina. The sequence goes on along the minus strand of ONZH01026267.1, from coordinate 13,205 downwards.
GAGTAGGATGTGCTCCTGGCACGCCCCCTTTTACATGTGATTGGGACGTGAGAGGGATTTACCATGGGCGTGGCCTAAACTCCATTTTTCCTTTCTTGAAAACTTGGGAGGTATGCATTGGCCTAATGTCACAAATGATAGCAAAGTATGCTTATTTAAAGTATCATACAATGTGAATAATCGTTAATTGATCTAATCTCTGATTGTAAAGCGGAATATGTTGGCGCTATATAAAGATTATTATTATTATTATTATTATTATTATTATTGTTATTGTGACAGCAATGATCTGAGGGAGAAGATGATATTATTTACATGTCTTTTTTCCTAACCAGTCTGTACCCCACTCCTTTCAATATCATTATCGATTGTAGCTTTACAGTAATGCAATTTTATAGTCTTTCAACTAAGGAAAGATAGAAGACAGGGGGTGATCCAAGATATTTAGTGAAGAAGTTCAAATGAACTAAATGAGATCACATGCGGCATGAGATTAAAGGGTTTACCAACCTACTGGACTGGATGGTGGTAATGTAATTATATTTTATTTTTAATGCTATGCAGCATTTCTAACGTCAACCTGTGAGATGTATCAGTATCATAAGCTTAAGACTGCGTGAAATAGATCATTAATGGAATGTTCATAATTTGACTTTCACATTATGAGAATTTTTGTTTTAGCAATAAAAAAAAAAGATATTTTTGTATCATGGTCCATTATGTAATGCATTATTATTTTATGAGAATTATGCAGGCATTACCTGAATTAGCAGGAACCCCATGACGTAAAGCCATGTTTAGAAGTTAATTGTTATATTTTAGCTAATGTAAGCAAAATCAAACAATGCAAAATATCTGTAAGTGTTAAGGGGATAAAGAAAAAAGACCATACACAGAGGTGATTATGAAAAGAATGCAGTGTTGGTAACTGTCGATCAAATTTCTTTTCCTACATGATGCAATTGATCAAAAGAACTAAATTCAAATAAACATGGCTATAAATAATGGGGCTTGCAAAATCTGTTAGTAGCAAAGTTTTAAAAGGATTGTCTGCTTGTAAAATTTGTTGTAATCATTTTTTTTTGTTCTTTCTTCAAATGTATACTGCTGTCATCCAAGAAAAGATTTTTGGGAAAAACACATACGGCCAGCCTATTTACCCTGCAATTGCGGGAATGTTGGCCTTCTCTTATACACATTGAAGGAAATGTGACTATAGAAAATGATCTTTTGTATAAATCAAGTTTTCATGTTTAACATATTTTTAAAGAATTGTTATTGTAATGTAATTTTTAATTTTCTATGTCTGTATCTATATTTAAAAAATCCTAAAATCTTGCAGTTTTCCACTGGCCACAACGCCTAATAATGGGGGCCACTTTGTGGTCTGTACAGATCACTTTTCATTGTTATCATTATAGGCAGGTTTACAATGAGAGATAGCACCTCTCCCCATCATTCTGCACTCCATGCCCCGTAGTGACAATGTGAAACAGAATGTTTGACATCTTTGATAATTTATTGGAAAGAAAAACTAAAATTTCACATGGGCGTAAGTATTCAGATCCTTTGCTATGACATTTGAAATTTAGCTCTTAGAGCTTCCCATATCTCTTAAAGGGAACCTGTCACCTCCTTTAGGCAAATTAAACTGTAAACATTACCTTAATGTATAGACCAGTGTGATTCAAATGAAGTTCCTGATACTGAGAACTGCCTGGTGAAACTGTAGTAAATTGAACTTTTATTCCTCCTTGGCGCGCTTTTCCCAGTGATCTTGAAGTCAAGGGGGCAGCGGCCTCCTTGCTTCGAGTCAAGAAAGCCACTGCCCACTTCCTTGTGATAGACAGTTTGCCTGGGTGCCGGGGATCGCGCAAATATCGCGCATGCGCGTTGCGCGATTTCTTACTGCGCGATCCCGGCCCCGGCTCTTCAGTTTGCCGGCGCTTCTACTGTATCTGCGCATGCGCCGCATAGCTCACCCCGAGTATACGTACGCCCGGGCGGTACGCCGCTTCTGTGACCCCTTGCGTGCTGGGACGGCGGGTGCGCTCTCGCAAGCGCGCTCGCTTTGCTATGCGGCGCATGCGCAGATACAGTAGAAGCGCCGGCAAACTGAAGAGCCGGGGCCGGGATTGCGCAGTAAGAAATCGCGCAACACGCATGCGCGATATTTGCGCGATCCCCGGCACCCAGGCAAACTGTCTATCACAAGGAAGTGGGGAGTGGCTTTCTTGACTCGAAGCAAGGAGGCCGCTGCCCCCTTGACTTCAAGATCACTGGGAAAAGTGCGCCAAGGAGGAATAAAAGTTCAATTTACTACAGTTTCACCAGGCAGTTCTCAGTATCAGGAACTTCATTTGAATCACACTGGTCTATACATTAAGGTAATGTTTACAGTTTAATTTGCCTAAAGGAGGTGACAGGTTCCCTTTAATCATCTTTGAGATGTTTCTACACCTTTATTGGAGTCCACCTGTAGTAAATTCAGTTAATTGGATGTTATTTGGAAAATGGACACCCTCGTCTTTATAAGGTATCATAGCTGACAATGCATATCAGGGCAAAAATCAAGCCATGAGGATGAAAGAACTGCATGGGTGCTGCATCACTCACTGGAACCACTTGTCCTCCTCTGGCTGTTAGCAGCCGCCCTGACTGCGAGCATCCCACATACTCTCCTGCTGCAGGCTATGGCTTGCCCTTCTCTTTCAGGCCCCTAGGTCTGTCTCTAGGGCATTCCAGCATGCTCTATGGCCTTTTAAGGGCAGAATGCACGCCCTACTTTTCCCCAGCCAAAGGCTGGTCACTTTTAGATACTTGAGGCATGTTACCCTAAGGGAGGGTGTCTGAACTTTGGGTTGTGTAGCCTGTTTTTCCCTTTGGAGGTATGCTATTCTGTTTGTCAACACATATACTGACCTCTCGCTATTTACGACTCCCTGACCTTGGACATGTTTCACAGATATGCACATACTCTGCCTGCCTTGACCTGTGCCTATTTCCTGACTACGAGTATTACTTGATCCCCTGGTGCTTTGCACCATTGTCTTTGACCTCCATGAGCTGACCACACTGTGACTATTCCAAATAATAGCTGTCTGGTGGTTCCCCTGCAATGAAAACCAGACCACTGTATTGGGGTTAAAGGATGAAAACCAGGGAACTGCCAGGATAACGCCCTTACATTCAGACCAAAGTCAAACCAGTTGGTGCAGTTCTACAGCCGCTCTCCAAGGCATAGTATCTGGTTTGAACTAGTAGGTGACACATTCATGTTCATTTATCTGAACCCACCTAGGGAACAAAATGTCAAAGGCTGTAGGATATAATTTTATCAAGAACAATTTCAGATAGACATGCAGTCATATTCAATTTAAAACATATCTCTTTCCCACATATGACCATGTAGTTTTCATAGCTTGGAAGCAAAGTGTTAGAGAGCATACTAGTCTTCCATTTTTCATAAACCATTCACTCTTTCAAGTGTATCAATTGGATGCAAAGCACCTTTAGTATTCTAGGATAGATATACAGTATTCTTGGATAGTTTTTGGAGATCCATCCAGAGATACAACTAGAATAGTTACATATACAGTTGTTTGTCTCTGGTTTGACTGATATCTGTAGTCATGTTTCAAGGCTTTTTAATGGGTTTTAAATTGACTTAAAGGTTACTTACCTTTGGCACTAGATTTACAGTTTCTTCCTTTCATATTCTATAGGCTCTTTTCAGGGTGTAGAATATGGAGATCCAACAATGTCATTGTGTTGTAAGGGTATTTTACACAATTAAGAACTGATTGGTTCTGTCCTCTTTAATTATGTCACCTTTAACATCACCTTCTATATTCTTTGTAATGCAATAAGTTAGGGATAGTTAGTTCTGAGTTATTTCTGAGAACATTCCTGAGTGCTTATTTCAGAGACATGCATGTTGCACACTGGACATCCTTAGGAGGAAGAGCTGAAGGGTATAAACCTTGTGAACACAGATAGTTAATTGGAACTCCATTGACGAACATCACCCAAGTAGGATCTCTTCTATCACCATGGGGTGTCGGCCATGTGCTATGACATGGCAGCAGGGGTCCCCCCATATTGTATTAGGCAGGCCATGTGATTATTATGTTTTTCTGTATGCCATTTGTCTGTTTCACCTTATATTCAATCACACTTAGTAAATATTTATATCACTTAGCCTGTTAAGCCTATTTATTTGTCAAATTCACATTATAAAACAGTTATTCATACTGGAAAGGGCCATTGCCAACTGCATATAAACATTTGGTGCTACACAGCCACTGTAACTCCACTTAATAAACAAGAGCATGTTTAACAAGTCAAGTGGACTCTTGCAACTGCCTTGGTTTTCCTGGTGTTGCCAACAGAGCACCAACATGTCTATGCTCCCTTCCTTGAAAAAGAGATGGCAGCTGCTGGCCTCCAGCACTAGACTGTGAATAGTAAGGTATTTTTGTGAAATTTTTGAAATACTGGTGAGTCTGAAAAGGGTATATGAGATATTGTTTTATTGGACTTTTTATACTATTTACATTCACTCTTTGTCCTTAAGGTTATTATGTCTTAGTTTACTTTGTATCAATTTAGATGACACAATTCCAACTACCCAACAATCTTATGTCTCTTCAGAGCATATTGTTTTTATAAGACAGTATGACTCAAAAAGCAAACACAAATTGCTTGTAGGTGTATTACTTTAATAAGCAGACAATTGTTTGGGATTAGCAAACAAATGTCAATGTGATTCATTCTGTGTATGTGCACACTATAGATGATTTTCAGTTTACATTTCAGCCTGGTTTTGTACTAGCATGACTCGCTTCTTGTTTTGATGACAATACAATCTTTTAATGACCCTGAATGTATGACATACATTGTAGGGCAGATTAAGACTTTTCTACCAGCCTTTTATAATGCTCCCCATGACTTCTTATTTTAGAAGCTACAATTTCCTTCTCTTAATAACAGGTTCATTTTCTTAATCACAATGATTTTGGAGTCAGTCAGTTGCTCCTCTCACACTGTTTTCAACAAAAAAACATTCAGGAGTTAGTAATGTGTTTTCTCACTCCCTAAAGAAGATTGTTTTTTTACATTAATTTTCGCTGTGAATGAAAAGCCTGAGGCACCTCTCAAAACAGCACACAAAAAGTGTCTGATCATCTGAAAGATGTGTAATTTGCGCAATGTTTTCATTACTATTACATATCTTTTGGCACAATGTATACTCACTGCTTTCCCATATTTCAGTGTCATGAAGTCTACAAACAGTTGTAATATAAAAAAATTAAGGGGAATGTGGTACACTGCAAACTTATTTTTGTGCAATATTAAACAGCAGGATACCTCAACATCAATATCTTTCTCATTTTTACATATAGCATCATAGTTTTCATATAATAAGGGGAACAAAAGGCGTCAAAAATTGAAAAATTGAAGTGCAAACCATTTGCAAATGTTTCAACAGAGCACACAATAGTACATTCTTCTCATAAGACCAATGTGATAAATTGACTAGAATGCTTGAAAGGGCTATTAAACAAATTTTTATATGAAGCATGAAGCTGAATGACATCATTCCTTGTCAACTTCATATTCAGTTTCATCTCTGTTAAATGGCGCTATCCACACACTTCAAAAAACTGTAGTATCTTTCTTATCTCTTGGATATTGTCCAGGAGTAGAGATGAGCGAATCTATTCACCGCTTTGTAGATTCGATACGAATCTTGGAAATTTTCCGGTTAGATTCGAAAATGTTCTTAAAGCTTTCTACGCATTCGCTACCTACTTGTCCGATAAATTGTATGCTAATGCTGCGTATAAGTTACTTTATACACTGAAGCGTACGAATTCAGTTAATTAGCGAACTTTTACTGTTAGTTCGTTATTCGTGCGGCAAAAAGCCCAGGAAGAAAGCGGTCACCTGACCTAGTGGGAAGGGTTTGCTCTGATTGGCTCACAGGCTCAGTAAGCCAGTGACGCATCATTTGTCCTGCAACGCTGAGACGAGCAGAAGCACTGTCTGTGAAGTTCTGAGAGACAGTGAACTCTTGAGTTAAAATTGGGGTGTAATTGTTCTGGGAATCCATATTACACATATCAGGGACACTGCAGGGCCAGTGCAAGGCAAGTGCAGGGCTAGTAATTAATCAGGCATGGAGAGAGACAGGAAGAGAGATAGGGAGAGAGACAGGGAGAGAGACAAAGACCACAGTCAAGTAAAAATGTCTGGCATGGAAAAGCAAAAGGGTTCCAGCCAGACCTCGAGCTCCAAAAAAAAAAGGAGAAGGTGGCACAGGGCAGCAGTGCCAAAAGACCTGTAGCCGGAGCTTCTACTTGTAGAATTCGTAATAGTTGGCCACTTTTCCACCAGGCTAACCCACCAAGGCACAAAATTGTAGGGGAGGAGAAAGTGAATGAGGTAGTGGAGTGGATGGCACGCTCATCTGAATCACAGCCGGATGATCTGCTGTCATCTGCTGATACAGTATTCATATGTAGCCAGGGGTCAGACACAGAGCGTTCCTCCTGCTCCAACATTCTGCTCCAGCAAAGCCCGTCATTTTCTGCCACCTCTTGGGCTTCAGTACCCCCTCCTAGTGGTGTCGCTTCTGCAATTTATAAAATAAAAGGCCACCGAACCCCACCGCATAATCCAGCGGTTATAGAGGACAGCCTCCCTGAGGATTTCTTAGAGGGCAGTCAGAGTTTGGACTTCCCGGAATTGGAGGTTGGTGGGGAACAGCCTAATTTGCTGTCAGAAAAAAAGTGGTGGGGAGGAGTCTGATGATGAATCTGATGTGTTAGACCGGAGGACCTGGGAGGCGGATCGGGCTGGTGAGGAGGATTTGATCCCAGAGGAGGAGGGTGTTAGTAGTGGCAGAAACAGAGGGCAGAGGCGAGTTAGGACCAGGGCCAGGCCTTCCTTGGGAACTAGCGAGACCCCAAGTATAGTGGGGCCGGCACCAGGGTGTAAGCGTGCAAGGGCAAGTTTGGCCAGCTGTGGAGGGTGCACGTCGGGTGTGTGGAAGAATTTCACCACTCTGCCGGGGGACATCAGCACGGCCACGTGAAATTTCTGTAAACAGAAATTGAGCCGTGGGAAATCCACAAATGTAGGGACCACTGCTCTGTGGAACCACCTGAAGTGTCGTCATGCCGCCAATTTAGAGCAGCGCGTTAATACTGAAGAGCTGGCTACTTCTCCCGGGGTCCCTTGCGTCAGGCAGGCTGCATCCAGGGGCATAACTCAGCCCACATACAGGGGCATAACTAGTACATACACCTTATCGCCACTGAGTGTGTTCCTCCACCTCCTCCTATTCACCAGCCATCCATCGCTGAGTGCATGGCCAGGAAGCAGGTTTATGCCACAAGTAATCCAACAGTGCAGTCTCTGTTATACAATTTAGTTGAGTGCACAGCTGTTAGGGAGCTAATGGTATGCACTCAGCCACGCTGGCAGATCCCTAGCCGGCATTACTTCTCAAACATAGCTATCCCCGCCATTTACTCCCACGTGGCAGACAATATTGGATGCTCCCTGCAGCTGTCTCTGCAGCACCGTGCACGTCACGATGGACACCTTCAGCAGTGCTTATGGCCAGGGGCAATACATGTCCTTTATGACCCACTGGCTGAATGTATTTAGTTGCAGCGAGGCAGGAACTCCCCAGCAACCAGTCTTCAAAACAGTCTTCTGCCACACTGGTTGATAGGTGACGTGCCAACCCGGTGGAATTCCATGCTTCATATGTTGCAGCGGCTCCTTAAGCAGCATAGAGCAGTGGATGATTTTGTCCAGCAGCAGCCAGAATCTTCAACCATAGGGAGCAGGTGCGGCTTTGATTTCCGTCAGTGGAGGCTGGTCCGAGATGCCTGCACTGTTCTAACGCCCTTTGAAGAAGCCACTAAATTGGTCAGCCGGGACGACATAATTTCACTAATATTTGTCCTGGAAAAGACACTGATGCTCTTGCAGCAGGGGCAATGGGGGAAGGAAATCCTGGCCATCTCTCTGCATGCCATGCTGTCACTGTAGGGGAGCACCAACGCCAAAGTTCCCTTGCGGTGCAGGAGGAGGATGAGGAGCTTCAGGCAGAGGAGGGGGAGGAGGAGGATTTTAATAATGATGATGAACAAGAGGAGGAGACACAGCTGGAGAATGACGATGAGACTTTCAGGGACACTGAAGTGTCTCAGAGAGAGGCTGAGATGGAAAGAACTGGCTCCTCGGGCACGCTGGCCAGGATGGCGAGCTGTATGCTCACATGCTTACGCACTGACAGGCGTATCCTAAAAATAAGGCAGACTGACGAATACTGGCTGGCGATGCTTCTGGACCCGCGGTATCAATCCAACATGGGGGATTGTTTTCCAGGAAAGGGAGGAGAAATTAGCATAATTCCGGGAGAAGCTATGTAGTAACCTGGCCACAGCTTTCAGCCAGGCCCAGCCTGCTGCCAGTGTCTCTTAAAAAGAGGTCCAGAAGTGTCATCCACCTCCTGCCACAACCAGCAGCAGCCAGTTAAGCCTCATGAGTATGATGCAACAATTTTTTTCAGCCTCCCAACAGCCACAGCCAAGTGAGCAGGCCCAGACCACTCGCCTCAACAAACGGGTTCAGGCTTACCTGCAGTGTGGCTCGCAAAGCCTCTTCTCAGACCCCCTGGACTTCTGGGCAGGCAGAATACAACAGTGGCTGGAACTTTCCCACTATGCACTAGGGCAGGTATACTCAAATACTTTTGGTAAAGGTGCACCTACCTGAGTCTGCTGTAGGATGAAGGTTCGAGCTGCAGAACAAAAAAATATGGGAGGGACAACACCAGTGGTGTGTAGCCTTAATAGTAGTAATGCCCTCTGTGCACTGTGCCCCCTTCAGAGGAATAATGCCCATTGTGCCTCTTTCACATTTGCAATACCCATTGTGCCCCTTTCACTTTTGCAACGTCCAATGTGCTCCCTCCAGAATAAAAATGCCCATTGTGTCCCCTCCAGAGTAAAAATGTCCATTGTGCCTCCTTCACATTAGTAATGCCCTCTGTGCCCCCTCCATAGTTATAAAGTCCTCTGTGCCCCCTCCATAGTTATAAAGTCCTCTGTGCCCCCTCCATAGTTATAAAGTCCTCTGTGCCCCTCTATAGTTATAAAGCCCTCTGTGCCCCCTCCATAGTTATAAAGTCCTGTGTGCCCCCTTCATAGTTATAAAGCCCTCTGTGCCCCCTCCATAGTTATAAAGCCCTCTGTGCCCCCTCCATAGTTATAAAGCCCTCTGTGCCCCCTCCATAGTTATAATGCCCTCTGTGCCCCCTCCATAGTTATAAAGCCCTCTGTGCCCCTCCACAGTTATAAAGTCCTCTGTGCCCCTTCATAGTTATAAAGTCCTCTGTGCCCCCTCCATAGTTATAAAGCCCTCTGTGCCCCCTCCATAGTTATAAAGCCCTCTGTGCCCCCTCCATAGTTATAAGTCCTCTGTGCCCCCTTCATAGTTATAAAGTCCTCTGTGCCCCCTCCATAGTTATAAAGTCCTCTGTGCCCCCTCCATAGTTATAAAGCCCTTTGTGCCCCTCCATAGTTATAAAGCCCTCTGTGCCCCCTCCATAGTTATAAAGTCCTCTGTGTCCCCTTCATAGTTATAAAGTCCTCTGTGCCCCCTCCATAATTATTAAGCCCTCTGTGCCCCCTCCATATTTATAAAGCCCTCTGTGCCCCCTCCATAGTTATAAAGTCCTGTGTGCCCCCTTCATAGTTATAAAGCCCTCTGTGCCCCCTCCATAGTTATAAAGCCCTGTGTGCCCCCTCCATAGTTATAATGCCCTCTGTGCCCCCTCCATAGTTATAAAGCCCTCTGTGCCCCTTCATAGTTATAAAGTCCTCTGTGCCCCCTCCATATTTATTAAGCCCTCTGTGCCCCCTCCATAATTATAAAGCCCTCTGTGCCCCCTCCATAGTTATAAAGTCCTCTGTGCCCCTTCATAGTTATAAAGCCCTCTGTGCCCCCTCCATAGTTATGAAGCCCTCTGTGCCCCCTCTGTATTAAAAAAAAACAAAAAAAACAAAACACTCAGCACCTACTCACCTTGTCCCGTTCCTGAAGCTCACAGTCCTGTGTTCACTGCAGACACAGATCTGCGCTGCAGCACGATGTGGGCAGAGCTTATGCAGATTCCCAGTCTGCAGGCTCCGCCCTCATCGGCCGGCAGCGCGATCTGTCCAGACTGAATGGTGGAGTAGGAGAAGTCTTCCTGCTTCACAATTCACAGCATAGCCGGCCTGAAAGGGGAGGAGCGCGGGGAGCAGAGCGCGAGTGACATCAGCTCCATGCGCTCCAGCAATGAGCGCTTCCATCTGTATTGATTGAAGCGCTCATTGCTTCTGGATTCGGTGAGAGCAGACACCGGGGTGCATGCAGGGGTCCGGACAGGGCTTCTTTCCTGCCCAGCCCCAAGCGCCGCTAGGGGGGTGGTGACACCCAAACGGACCAAATTGTCACCTGGCAGTGTGCAAAAAACACCTTTATAAAAATGAATAAAGGCTGGATTACCTCCGATTTTCATACTCCTCTTGCTGAGGCAGATGATTAGATCAGGCCTTGCAGGCCGAAATAGTCAGAGTGTCTTCCCACTGTTGCTGTCAGCCGGCCCATAACGTTGCATGCCAAACGTCTAGTGTCATGGGCTATGCGAACCCGAAGTCTCTAAACCAAAACCCTATTAAAATCCAAAAACCTCCGCCTACGTTTTCTACATTATCAGGCGAGTAGCTGTTGTTATACACCGTTATTAGTTCTATTTGGTATTCTTAAATTTGTTTTTGAGCCTTTACTCCACCCCCCCCCAAAAAAAATTTACACTGTTGTTACCTCCTCCCGTTACAAGTTACAGATGTAGCAGCCCTAGCGATCACTGTTTTCGCATAGCGTTGCTAACAAATCGCGACTTCTCCTTTTTCACTCCTTTCACCCGCAGTAAAAGTATGCTAATTAGGTTAATTGGTATGCATTAGCATACAATGCGTATGCATTAGCATACAAATGCGTGCGCAGTAGCCTACAATGCATAGCATTAGCGTACAATAAATAGCATTAGCGTGCAAATCATCAGATGCGTACACTATTTACAATATTGTTCTGCGCTCACGCGATTCTCCTGTGATCTCTAGTGCTGCTACATCTGTACATTAGCGGAGATTGTTATACTCCACCGAAGTTTGTTGTATTTACTGATATACCCCGTTCCCTACTACTACTGGCCGGGGCACCCATGAAAAGCCCATATATAATTTTCACTGCCTATCTTTACAAGGTAGAATGTTTACAGGCTTGTTGTCCAAACAAGCCAAGCCTTTTTCTCTTACTGTAATCCGTGAACCGGAGTGTGCGTAATTTATTAATGCTTTGGCCTGCAGACACCCTGTGTTCATTAATCCGGGAAAATGGCCTTTGGACAATTTCTGGAAACTCCTTCCTAAAGAGACATTCCTGTCTTCTTCACACTAATACAGGCTCCGGCCTATGCACAATTTTTGGAGGCTTCGGCCTAAACAGGCACCCCTGTCTTCTTCACACTATGTCAGGAAGGAGTTAAAGGTTTAAAATAACAATCAAAACACAAGTTTTACAAGAATAATTTTAGTAATAAATAATAACAACTTTGAACAAATAATAAAATAATCAACAAAAGAAAGGACAAAAACAAGGTTATGCCGACCTTTGCCAACGTCTGGCCATCATCTCCTGCATTTCTCTGAGCTCCAGCTGCAGGCCGCAAATAAGCCAGGAGTGTCACGCTCTGGTGTGGAGGGTAAAGCCACACCAAGCGTAAGAGGGAAGGGAAAAGGACCAAACAAGCGAAACGGTCACCTCCTGTAAGAAACCTTGAAACTAGGCCCTGACTGACTACCAGGATGAACAGGCCTTAGTTGTACGAGAGTTCATACGCAGGAAAATAATAACACCTGACCCTAGAGAACCCTGCTGCTAGTGACTGGGGAAGGAGTCAACCCGTTTCTCCAAAAGGACGAACGAACAGGGGACTCCAGAAGGCAAAACCACAACAGGGAAAAGTAGGATAAACACAAAAGGGAAAATGACACTTATCTTAATGCAGATATTGCAGCAACCGGATCTCAGCCAAGATCCACACCACACACAACAATGTCAGCAATAAGTATAAACTGCAAGGGATACTGGGAGAGGAAGGGATAAATAGGGGAAAGATAATCACCACACCCACAACAGCTGAGGGGAAGGGGTGTGGAAAACAGCAACCAAACCAAGAGGAAAACATGTCAAATTATGTCACTTTTGAAAGTCTAGCCGAACGCCTGCAACCCGATGCAGGCACATTCGTGACATTACCCACCCTTTTACGGGTGACCTCCAGGCACCCAGGCCCAACTTTATCAGGATGAGACCTGTGAAAGGCTTTCACCAAACAACTGGCATTCACGTCAGATGCCGGTACCCATGTCCTCTCCTCTGGTCCATAACCCTTCCAGTGAACAAGATATTGAAGAGTCCCACAGAGAAATCAAGAATCAATGATCTTGACTATCTGGAATTCCAAATTACCATCCACCAAGACAGGTGCAGGTGGCAAGGGAGATGGCTCCAGAGGTTCAACATATCTCTTCAACAAAGATCTGTGAAACACATTATGGATTTTCAGAGCCTGAGGAAGTTCAAGACAAAATGCTACAGGATTACTAATGGCCATGATCTTATATGGGCCACTAAATCTTGGACCCAACTTCCAAGAAGGAACTTTCAACTTAATGTTCCTAGTTGACAGCCACACAGAATCACCTACACTTAGGTCCGGGCCATTCATACGTTTCCTGTCAGCCACACGTTTGTACTTGTTACCCATATTTATCAAGTTATTTTGAATTTTCCTCCATATAGATGACAATGAAGACGTAAAATGTTCTTCCTCAGGAATACCAGAAGTATCAGAACCAGAAAATGTGCCAAACTGTGGGTGAAAGCCATATGCACCAAAAAAATGTTGACTTACCAGTGGAGTCCTGTCTGCGATTATTTATGGCAAACTCTGCCAGAGACAAAAACGAGGACCTCTCCTCCTGGTTCTCAGAGACAAAACATCTCAAGTAAGTCTCCAGACTCTGATTGGTACGCTCTGTCTGTCCATTCGTCTGGGGGTGAAAGGCAGAGGA